>APFE030190279.1:212438-248178 GCA_000404065.3 Pinus taeda
AAAGCATGAGGTCGTTAATCTTTTTGATGTCGGGTGAAATGCTTTACTATGAGGATCCGAAGTTTTTTCGAGCTGGGAGGTGACCTGTAATAAGATACAATACAATACATTATTTTGACAATATTTTTTCATGATCTAGCTAAGGCGGGCGTTCCCATTCTCAGCTTTATAAATTCATTTTCATGTACATAGGACAGACAATCGTCTGTGTGGCAGACTGATGATTTGGACTCATCATCCTTTGATTTGGATGATCATATATTTGGCAATGATGTACACTTGATGTCTTTATATTCCTGAATATATCGCAGCCTAGATGGATGAAACTAGATCCATGGTCTTCAAAACTCATTCAATCTTCACTCGGAGTACAAGTCGATCCATGTGAAAAATGTTCTGGAGTCGAACATGGAAAGACATCGCCTTATTACCAGCCAATGATGTAAGTCGTTAACAGGCGCGAGAGGAATCACCAATAATGACAATGACCCTCAAGGTACTACAGTACAATTCTCGTGGTGTGAAAAAGGACTTGGCGTCGAACACCACGTAACATATCTCGGTCGAAGGCCATTGATGTAAACCTGTCGCCGAAAGTGAGAAACTTGTCATTGAGCTTAAAAGTACTTAAAATATGTTAAAAGAATTTGATGGGCGAACATACACTCCATATGGGATTTTAAGTAACTTGCAAGTCGAACTGTGGGCAAAACAGTAGAAATTGATGTTGAAGTTATTGACGGAAACCTCAATTACAACATCCTACTGGGAAGGCCCTGGATATATGCTATGGCTGTCGTTGTGTCGATGTACTTCAGAATGTTTGCATTTCCCTTCTCAGGAGGAATCACAATCGTCGACCAACAAACATTTCCCCCCAGTGGAGTCGCCATTTTGTTACCGGGAATAGTGTCCACTCGAATGCTACTATTCCCACTAAGACTGGTAGCTATCTTAGAAACAAACAAGTAAAGTCTACTTTCATTTTCCTTTATGAAAATAGACAAGAGGGGAACCAAGGAGACCAACCTTAGTCTTGTGCTTGATTTCCTCTCCCTCCCGATAGAGCTTTGCCGCTTCTTCTTTGTCTACCTAGCTTCAAAGAGCACCTGTGGAATCACAGCAACATACTACTATCAAAGAACAAAGATCTATATTCATAAATAACACATGACCAGATGTGCGTTAACCATACAAATGCATATATAAGTAAACATACAAGAATATGGAGGAAAACTTGAATAGCTTTATTAAGATGAAAAGTAGCAAGAGGATACAACCATATGTCCTGACCTAGCATCATCCTCCAGCAAGAAAGCCTTTCTTCACCTCAAGTAAAGCTTAGATTACCCAACACTATGAATATTCACCAGAAAACCAACAACACTTCTCTATAAGATACAAAATTCCCGCCTTTGGATCTCTGTGATGAGGGATCCATATATAGATGATTGAAGGGAGGTGAGTCATCTTCTGGGGTCTTGATTAGTGTCCTCTCTCTGATAGTTCTTTCTTCCACTTGGAGAATGGTGATCTCTTACTCATCCTTGGTCAAAAACAGAGAGGCAAGTGTCAAAGTGTCAAAGGGGAAGCTTCTGGAAGATTCCATGATCTTCCACCTCGCATTTTGTCCCTGCCATTTGTCCATTCTCGACCATCGCACCCTACAGAGAGCCATTCAGTATGCATCGCACTTTGTACCCTGGGAAGGTGATATGCATCGCACCCTCTACACTGGGTTTCAATATGGTCCAGTTTTGACCATTTATGAGCAGTTTTTAGTGGAGAACTTCTGGGAGACGATGTAATCAGCTGACCTTGTTCCTTTAGGTAGTGAAGCAACACTTTTAGGGACTTAGGAGCCCTCAATTTATGGAAATTTATGATTGGGGTTGAAGTGCCCAAAAATGTCTAGAACACTAAGGGTGACTGAAAATGAGGCTAGAAAATATGAACATTGCAAAGGGAAATGAGTTTTAGGTAGTGGGGATATGGACAGTTATGGATTGACTGCAAGCTTAAAATGTGTAGCAATGGTAAAATTGGTATGTGTTTAGTAGCACTGGTGTAGTGGATTTGATTTTACATTAAATGATTATGCTTTTCTGAAAGAAACTTGGTCTTTAAAAAGGTACTCGTGCATATAGTTCATCTTCCTTCATCGTCTTGGAACCTGCAAAAACTTAGAATTTTTTCTACAATAAAATGTAAGACTATCAAAAGAGGGAGATGATTAGTCCCTTTTCATTTGATATATACACAAAAAAACTCAGAAATGATACTAATAAAACAAATTCAAGAACGAAAAATTAAATGCACTTTTACCTATCAGAACCATGGATCACCTGTTATTGTTTTGTTGGTGACTTCTTCATTGTGTTTCTAACCAATTTTTATCTTGAGACCTCTTCTCCATACACTTAATGCTTCATAAATAAATCATAAACCAAATTTTTGTAAGCTACTAAATTGTGTCGATTCTGTAGCTACCAAAAAAAACATGGATCGTTGCATTGTCTTATCGATTTACAGCTTGCAATTAGACTTGGATGGTGGTTTATCAATTATCACAGTTGGGTTTTTAATATTTGTAGGTTTGTATGAAATTCTAAGTCCGTAACTATGTTTTTTATTTTTCTCTAGTGCTCCACCCTTGTCCATGATCTCATGGATCAAAAAAATGCTCAAAATTCAAAATTCTTGGATGAGCTTGAAACCAATGCCAAAGCGTAGATCTCCTTGCTCTAAATCCAATGCAATTCATTTCACTAAAATTTGACTTCGGATGCTCCAAGAATCACATTCTATTCATTTTAGGAAACAGCTAAAAAATGAATTTTGAGTTGCAAGAATGCCCAGTCAGCAGTCTATATGTTGATTGGGTCATGACATGGCAAGTTTGATTATTTCTCATCGACCAATATATGGTTGACACTTGTCACTATTTATTGGTTTACACATGTTTGTTTTTTATTGTTTATGGTTTTATTATGGTGGTCCAACGAGGGAGTGCCACATGGACCAAAAATTGGTTGCCATGTGGCATCCTCATGGCAAACTAAAATTTTATGAGGGCAAACAGCCTCCCCATGATTCGAACCCACAACCTCTTCACTAAAAACAAATCCCTTTACCAACTCTACTACATTACTCCTTGGTTAACATAGTTCTCGAATATGTATTTAACATTTGATGGGCACACATTTTGGAAAGGGGATGGGTTTCAACCCTAGCCCCTGGCCCTCTCTACCATACGACCACGGGCAGGGGCCGAGGGCTAGGCCTTAGCCTACCCCCTAGTATCATGCATACCACAATATCATTAGCACTTAAACTTAAGGGTGCAAGTGGAGAATGGGGCTAGCCTACATTCGTATGGCCCTCCATATGACCACATCGATAGGAGAAAAGGGCTAGGTACAAATTTTAACCGTCCTACAATTTCGATCGCAGATCGGGAATATAGGCCAGGTTTGCATGAAATTTCCACATTCAGGGCGTATATGTTTGATTTAGTCCCAATTGTAGGATTATTAACAGCAGAATTGGGTAGAAACTTAAAACAGTGATATCTTACTCAATTTTTGTCCCAATGAGGTGCAAAAAGAGTCAAAACAGTGATTTTCAACAATGTTGTATCCATTGGAGACATTATTTTTTATGTTTGAAATTTCTAAAATCATGTAATTATACTTTTTATTATGAATTTAGATTTCTTATCCAATTTTTATTGCAAAATTTTAAAACTAACTTGGTTCAATTTTCTTTCTGATCTTCCAAGTCGTAGAGAGCGCAAGAAGAGAGAATACTTAGCAATATTGAAACTATTTATTCAAAAACAAATCAAAATGATTCGATTTCTAACTTCAAATTGTGGCTCTCAAAACTCTATTTGTCTCCTTCTTCTCAAATATTCCTTCTCTTTCTTCATCTTCCTACAATTGATTATTGGGCTAGGTGGTTCTTACTGCACCACCAATGAATAAAATTGTAAATAAAATGAAATCTAAATTTTAAAAAAAAAAAAACACACACACACACACACATCACCAAACTTGGGTTTTATTCATTAATTCTATCCTACTCTACTCTACTAGAAATAGAAAATTTGATCAAATGTATGCATATTTCCAATGTAAGCATGTGCATAACAAGAGTAAAAATATATTCATGCTTATATGCATTAAAACACATCAAAGCATGAAAGACCGACTATTTTGATAATACAATCAAGAAGTAAGGAAGAATGGAAGAGTAATGTGACTTGATCCTTGATTGGTACCATCTTTTAATAAGGCTGTGAAATTCTTGATTCCTTTCTTGGTTTACATCACATTTAATATCCTCATTTATTATGCATTCCTCAATCTTAGATTCCACTAGTTGCTCCTCATCAAAAGTATTGCATCATTCTTGAGTCTCTTCAATCTATTGACAAGAGGAATCAAAAGAAACTTGAAGATCCTCTTGTGAAGGTGGAGAGATAGAAAAAAAATTGTGTGCAATTAAAATAAACTCTTCCTAACAGGAAAATATCCCAGATATTTCTAAGATTTGAGAAAGTTCTTGGAAGGAAATTCTTCAAACTCTTGATTGTTTGTGAATTACTCCAACTAGTTGACAATTTTTGTCGTCCACACATATTAGTACAAAGTTTTGAAAAATTATTGGAATTTAAAATGCAAAATGATTTTAATATGCTTTTAACCATGCATCTAAAAATGAATTCAACTATAATGAGTTGTCTAAGCTTCAAAATAAACACCTATGTATAACTCCCCGGAAACGATGCCAAAATGTCGGGTGATTTAATTGCGATTTAACTTCATGTCATTAATTGTCAACCTGGGGTTCGTAGAACTGATGAGGTATACCTGTACTATATGTACTAGATGATTATTTTGTAGAATAGATTAATCTAATGCAATTAAAACTAATTAAAAATTAAATTAAATCTGTTTAATCCAAACCAAACCAAACATAAATAAATTGAAATCACACTTGCATAAAAGAAATTGTATTTGCTTGAAAATGAAATCTCACTTGCATATTTGAAATCACAACACACTTGCATAAATGAAATCACACTTGCAAAATTGAAACCATGCCACACTTGCATAATTGAAATCACACCACACTTGCATAAATGAAATCACACTTTCTAAAAGGAAATCACACTCACATCTGTTGAAATGAAATCACACTTGCTGAAAGGAAAAGCACACTTGCATAAAATGAAAACACACTTGTTGAATTGAAATGAAATCAAATAACTACACTATGTTTCCATATGTACAAATATGTGCAAATTATGGTTGATGGGGCCCATCCATTCCTCAGCAAGCACATTGAACAACTATCACATCTTGGAGATCAAAGTAGCAGTATGTATTTCATAAATATGAAATTACAAGATATTACAAGAATTCTCTCTCCTCACTTTACAAATCACATCTCGGATGGAACTTGGAACCTCCAACTAGAAACTAACAACTAGCTTCCTCTAACCTCTAACCACTATCTACAACTTATAGTTAACAACCCTTTGAATGAAGGGTGCACTCCTATTTATACAAAAATTGAGGATAACTATACAATAAATATAGATCCTTAGATATCTCCTAAATCCACATTTATCTCTTGTGGTTACAACCAATCTCCCAAAAATGTAAGATATAAATCCTCTCATCCATGATTCTTCTTGTTTGGATGTGCATAGTTAATGATCTACGTCTTCTACAATTATTCCACAAATCCTAATGATTTGGAATTTTAAATTCGAATTTGTGGCTGTGTTATCACTCAGGTTGTTCCCTGCCTCCAGAAGGGAATACGGCCGAGGTAACCACTAACCAACCTTTTAGCGGAAAATCCTAGCCAATTTGCAACCAGAGAGGGCTCTCTCTTTGTGATTTAGATTTGTTTGATTATATGTTAGGCTAGTTATGAAGTACAAGTTTTGTTTGGTGTTTGGAAGATGACATTCAGGAGAGCAAGGCTGTAACATGAGAGAAGTTCAGACCATTGGGTTGATGGAGTCTAATGGAAATAAACCTCTAGGTATGGTTTCTTTGGAAATAGGAAAACTACAAAGCAAGATAATTAAACACAAAACAACTTTCAAGCTGAAATAAGTTGAAATGAAGTCAAGGAATGAAACGCAATCAAGAATCTTTCATTCAGTTAACAAAGGGAAATTGTGTAAACATTATCAGGGAGCAGTTAAGAATTCCTTGATGATATTTAGAGTGGAAGAACCAGGGAGGCAAGAGCAGTCAAGAATTCTTTTCTATGCTAGTCCTGTGGAAAACATAAAAATAAATTCTAGGTTATCCTTTTTTCCTGTAACTTAGAGCATTATATTTAGATGATAAATAAAACACGAATATAGTAACACAAGAGTAAAGAAGACTTATTGATCCATGTATTAACACGAGAATTCTGCTATATATCCTTCTGTCGTTGATTCCATAACCAACAAGTTCACCAACACAACATTCCAGCAATTTTTATTTCAGAAGAGTTCTCAAAACTTATAGAGCAGGTCCAGAATGATATTCACCAACCAACAACAATACATATCTTGAGAAGGTATTTATAAAAAGTTTACAAAATATGACATAGGAAAATATCAAGTAATAAATTTATCCATCTACTTTGGCAGGGGCAATATCTAATATGGAAAACCGTGTAGAAATGAATGAAGAAATAACTATGTTGTGCTGGCCGCCTTAGGTGTCCTGTTATTGTTGAACTTTTTGGCTCAAATAGTTAGTTGATGGCCTCTTCTCTGATTTGCGTTCCTGATGTGTTGTCACTTGCCACCTGTACCTGAGTTTGTTTGAACGCTTTTTAGCCCGAATTCCATCCTTTGTCGATTTGATTTTCTAACAGGAGACCCATACAATGCAATTTACTTGTAATGCAGAAAATTTACAAAAAGAGAATCAGACTACCTTGGCAAGACCTCAAGCATGCTCTGCCACCATTGATCTGTTGGTAACTGATGCCTTTTCAGTTTAATTAATGTCTCATCAGCTTCAATATACCTGTAATAATTTGGTTGGACTTCAAAGAGATGTGTTATCTCATGCTCAATGTAAAAAAAAAAAAAATCCAATTTATCATATAAACTTTGTCCAAAGGGAGGCACTGTCTCTTCTAAACTGCTTGATGATGTTGTAATTTGATTGGTAACATAGGTATTTAGCCTGTGAGCATATTGTTCATGTTTTAATAGCCTCCCATTGCTAGTGAATAAGTTGGGTAAACCTTTGCTCTGTAATACTGCAAACTTATGTCTGAAGGCATTTACCTCTGTCTGCATTTCTTGACACTTTCTTTCTATAGTCTATACAAAATTTCTCATGGTCAGCACCTTCTTGACTCTCAAAATAGTATCTATCATGTTCTGAATATCTAGATATGCTAATTGCTCATTGGTATGAGTATTCAAAAAATGAATCAATTGATTGGCTTGCTCAGGCTTGTTTTCCAATAATGCTCTGTCCTTTTGTGTCTCGTATTGAGCTAACCCTATCAATTCAATCTGGTCAAAAAGAGTCTGTATTGTTGTCCATTAATCAGCAATAGACTGGCCAATTTTATCCCACAAAATAGTTTTTTATTTCTATTAGAGTTTTATGAAGAGTGAGGTCCTTTTCCAAGGCTTTTATTTTATTCTCCAAGGCTTTCACTTCTCTTGTTTTCTCAGCCATAATCATTTTTTATTTGTCATAATTTACCTCAATCTTGGCCAGTTTTTCCTTGGCTTCTTTTAATTCTGCCATTTGGATTTCCAAAGCCTTTATTTCTTTCATCATCTCTTCCATGCTCAAGCTAGCATCTTGTCCTGTTGCTGCTGTAGTTGTTGTTGAAGTCGAGGTACCTGTTTTTGATGCTGGATCAGTGGGAGGGGCTGCTATGCTGACTGTAGGTGGAGGAACTGTAAGAGTTGGAGCTATTTGAGCTGGCTGAGAGGCCAAATCCTCCTATTTTTCTTGTAGTTCTATCTCCAAGGCTTTCTCTATATCCAGCAATCTTTGATTCATCCTCATTAATAAACTTACCACATCCTCCTCTTCTCTTTATTGTGCCACTTCTGTGGTCTGAGGGTGCATTGTAGCTGGTAGCTTAAGTTGTCTTCTAAGGGCTGCTATGTCTTCTTATTTATTTTTTATTAAGGCCTGTGTGCCCTTGGGATCCTTGGGATCATGTCCCATTTCCATGATAATCTCCTCCAAGGATTTAATTCTATTATCCTTGGCTAATGAGGAGGCCTTTTCCAGCTCCAATTGGGCAGAAGTGTTGTACAATGAGTTCTGCAATTTATGAGTCAGTAATGCTTTATCTACCAAGGTAGAGTATACCATTTCTCCGGCCTATTTGTGTAATTCAATCTGGTCCATTGGGTGGATGTCTTTAGCAATAACTTCCAGATTGATCCTGATATAATCAGCAGTTGATTGTGGCTGCTGTGTGGTGGGCCTGAAGTGACTAAGGGTCATCTTCCCTGCTTGAATATCATAGGCTGCCATTAGCCTTTGTTGATTGGTGGGAGCCATTCTTAACAATTGGTTATATAACTGGAACCTTACTGGTTCACTCCTGGCCTTGATTTCAGTGAATGCTCTCCTGATGTCAGCCTTGCTTGCTCTGTTTCTTGGTGGATGTAACCTCCACACTAGGCTATCTCTCTTGCTCCTACTGAAATGAGCTAGTAGATGTTTCCAAAAATGGAGGAATCTGCTGTTCAGATGTTCCCTCACCCCTTAGGTTGCTTGTTGTCTCCTCTGTAAATTCTTCTTCAGAGTAGGGGTTCAGCCTTTGCCTCTTATCCCCTTGCCATTCTATGGACTCCCCTGTGGGTGTCTCTTCTGGTCTGTCCCTTTTTTTGGCTCTTTCCTCATTCAGAGGAGTTTGTAACACAGGGATCTTTGTTGCCTTTTCTTGTGTTGAAGGGCCTTGCTCTTGACCCTTTTCGTGGGCTATAGCTGGTTGATCTCCCATTGTATTTTTCTGCTCTGAATGTTGTACTTCTTTTCCTTTTCCTGCAGGTGGAGTAGTCTCTTGGGCAGGTTGTTGTGAAGGTGTGGCAGATGATGTGCTCATCCCAATGTGTTGTGGCAGTGTGAAAGGGACCTATCCAAAAGAATCCAGGTCAATTGTCTTCTCAAAATCTTTCATTTCTTTTTCTAATCTCTCTTTTTCAGTAAGCTCTTCAACTAATGTACCCTCTACCCATTCGTGCCGATTACAATATTGTTCAATCTGAGGGATTCTGTGGTGCACATATCCTGCAAGCTTGTTTTTGACTCTTCTAAAGCTTATGAAATGTTCAGGGTCATACGGTGCCAAATAAAAACTTTGTTTTAGCATAATTTCATCTCTTAGTATCTTGTCTGCGTCATCCTAGGCTTCTTCCCTCTTATTGAAGACAAAAGGTCCCAATTGATGTCTTATCTTCAGCTGTGCATTTTTTCTAGTACCATGGAAATGAGTCAAATTTGCACTACTAAATTTCCTGAAGTATTCCAGGGCAAAGAGTCTCATGGGCACATACTTCGGCAGCTTGTAAGGGGGTAAATAACAACCATAAATCCTAATCATTGTGTGGTTTTGGTAAAAATACTAGTCACCAATGTTGTAGCCCTTTGAGAGATGTAAAATCCTCTGCATTTCAGCAGAGAGCTTGCCAGGAGGAGTCATCATCAACAGGGAAGCGGCTAGGTAAATGAACAGGTCAATGAACTCACAATATGTATAAGGGGAGAGGTGAACTTCATGGAAAACCAAGGTCCAAAACATCACAGACCTCCTATCTCCTTTGGGATCTAGTCTTTTAAGAGGAACTTGGAAACTATCAAGATGATAGTACAACAGTAGATGATATATTTAGGATGTATATTTGAACACCCTTTCTCTCTCCAAAATCATGAATTGCTCATGGACTTTATTTGCTATGAAGGTAGCATAGTCATACTTGACTGCAGGGGGCTGTCCTGGAGTGAATATGGACATCAATACTAACATAGTTTCATCAACATACTCACTAGTTTTGCATCCTAAAATATAGGATATCATGTCTATTAGGAGTTTCCTTGCCTCATTGAACCAGACTTGGTGATAAGGAGGAGGATGATCAGGTTGGCACTTTGGTAATATAAACAACTGACCAATTCTTGTTATCTCTGAGCTAGGTAACTTGGCACCTTGATCAAGCAAAAGTTTCATGGTGAGAGGAACCAGAGGTTGGGTTGGCTCGAAGTTCAACATCTCATTTATAGACTAAGGAGTAATATAGAAGAGTACAGATCCAGATGGAGTCAGGATTTCTCTTTGTGTGGGATCATAGTTTGCACAGCATAAATGGATGAAATCAGGGAGCACATTCACTGAAGGGAGGTAATAGATAGGCATGTTGGATTCCCAAATTCCAAATACATCAGTATTGCTCCTATGGTTATTTCTAATTTCACAAAAGGTTTGTAAGTGAGGTTTGAGACCCATCATATCCTTAATCTGGAAGACTTTGTCAACAAGAGGTATCCATTCTAACTCCTTATGTGGTGCATTCAAGGGTGCAATGTTCAGGGCCCCTGGAGCCTCCATTTTCAGTTTGTTAAGTGACCTTTAACTTGAAGTTAGAGTTTTTTGGAGTAACAGACAATAGAGCAGTGATTTTGGTTTTCCACAGGAAATCACAGAATGAGCTATGCTTGTAGAGATTGTTTCCTTGGGTGAAATTCACAGTCACAACAGAGTTTGCAAAATTCGCTTGGGAGGCTGGAAAAAGCAGGGGAAGAGCACTCCTATTACAGGTGTTTTTTTGGTGATTTTGTAGGCGGAGATGAGCTCAATTTTCAACTTAATGTGCAATTTACAGAGGAAAACATGATTTTGTAGGCAATAGCATATCTTTACTTGAATTTAGCTCTTGAGGTGAGTTTAACAGAGAATTTTGGAAAAACAGGGGTTTACGGGTGAATTATAGGGTAAATACCTGTTTTACAAGTGACTAGAGCGAAGGGAGGTTGCAGACTGAGCTAAGGAGGCCGGGTTTGTAGCGTGAAATCACCTGGGTGGCGGACTGGAGCTGTGGTGATGAATTGAACATAAGGTGCATGCAGATTCTTCGTAACACAACGCACTAAAAATAAACAAAAAACTATCATTTCACGCTTTTTTTAACGAAATTTTGGGCTTTTTCAGGCTTTTGGCGCTTTTTGGGGATGACGTCAACATGATGTAAATTTTATCTGGTAGCGAAGTACAGAAGGTGACATGGCAGATGACGTGGTCACTGATGTGGACGGATGACATGGCGGACACAGGGGATGAAACAGTAGCGCGGGAGTTGGCAGGGTGCTGACGTGATGATGACGCGGGCAGCGGGACCAGACGGCGGTTTATGGTTTTCATCAGACCGATTTTGGTACGGGGGTGGTTTGTGTCACAGCAGGCCCGATGCAATAGAAAAGTGACAGGTGTCCCCAGGTACAGCGGGAATATCGCTTTCTATCGGGTGCTAACATCCGGACATCGGGGCGCCTCCGATATTGATGTGAGCCGTTGGATCTAGAGGGTGCGATCGAACGGTTGACGGGACTCGAAGTTGGCGGAGGTTTATATTTCAAAACCCGTGCATTATTTTAATGTTTTTTAAATATATGTGGGGTATAAACCTTGGTTAAACAGGGTTTGTATGGAAATTATGTGGGTGGGTTAGGTTATTTGTTTAGCCAAATGTTAAACAAACCCCAGGGGAAGCGTGGAGGGTTCTTAATGACCCTGGAGGGACCAATAATCCCGCAATAATAGGGTTATGGCTATAATTGTCGAGGTGGGGATTATTAAAGTATTTTGGGGTTTTTTACATAGTTTTTTATGTATAATAAGGGCGGGGAAATATAGATAGGAGTTATATAATAAAGTTAAAGTGTTAATATGGTTTTGTGAATAGAAAAATCTAAGTTTATAAGGTAAAAAACTTAGGTTCTTAGGAAAATGAAAGTGGAATGGAAGGATCTTTTTACGCAAGAAATGTGGCTTGTTATGATCAAGTGAACACAAAGTTTCACTTAGTAATTCTTATAAAATGAAATGAATTGGGACCATTGAGCAGATCCCAATGTCCCTAAGGGGATGTTAGTAAGTGTTCTTGGGGAAATGAGAGGGGAAATCAGTGATGCTCCACTGAACTGTAGCCACTTTGCCATGATTTTTGTGATACTCATTAAAACTGATCACGAACATGCTTCTACAACACCAGAAATATCTGCCTACCCAGCCTAATACACCTAACATTTTTTCTTCCTTTAGTTGGGTGCATTTGAACTAGCAAACCCTGCTTTTCCTCTTTTCTTTTGGCTGCCCTCCTACCTAAATCTATCCTTATCTCTTCCAAGGGCTCAGATTGACCAGTTGGGCCAATTGCTTCTCTACCTATCTAGTGATCTGCCAAGCTTGAACTATTTGAGCAAACCTTATTCTCTATTTTAAAACAAGAAATTTAAACATGATCTAGCCAGGGTTGAACTGTCTGGCTATTCATCAATTATGAGAAAGTCAGTGATTGCACATTCTAAACTTGCCTCGCAACATGTAGTACAGTTGTAGCATTTTGACAAGCCATTTTCCTGGTCTTTCTTTGGAGTTCCTTTTATTTCTCTTCTTTTTTGAATTTTTGATTGTTTGATAATATGGAACCTTTGCAGCATGGAAAGGATGATCATATTTGGCATTTCCACTGTCAATCATGAAAAATGACATCTATTGGTATAGGAACCTAACAGTGGCTCCACTTGGGGATGGCTTTTCCAAGTGAAAAGCCAAGAACAGCAGGTTATATGGCCTTATTTTGAATTCTTGTTGTAATTTAAAGCTTCCCTTTGCTGCAAGCTAACCAACTGGATTATTGTGGCATAGATACATTTCTCATAAGTTGATCTGAACTGAACTGCAGCTCTGTCTTTGATTGTTGGTCAGAATATTTGCCATCATCTCTATATTTTCCAAGTCCTTTCTTGCTTTTTTCTAGTAAACTCAAATTATACCAAGGGTGGTATAACTTTTGGTTATTTACTCAAAATTTGTTGCAACCTATTTCCTATCCTACAACTGAAATAAACTGTTAAAATAAACACCTTTTATGTACAAAATACAGTCTTGTTCTGTTAACAAGGAGGATCAAAATAATGCTTGAGCATTTGCCCATTAACTGGGCCATCCTTGGCTTTTGTACCATCTAAACTCCTCAAAAAATAGGTGTTATTTCCTTGTACATTCTGAATGACAAAAGGGCCTTTCCATAGGAAATCAAATTTGCCATGTTTTCCTTTGTCTTCCCTTCTAGAATCCCATTTCAGCACTTTGTCTTCTATGAAGAAATCCTCAGCTTTTGTTCTCTTGTCAAAAATCTTCTTGAGTCTATCTTGTAGAACCTGAGTTCTCTGATATACTTCCTCTCTAGTTTGTTGCAAGTGAATAGTTTGATTGATTCTCCTTTGAATGTGATTGGGTTATGCTTGTAACTCTTGCAACAATTTGATTACAGGGATTCCCAGGGATGAGGGTAACACAGCCTCCATGCCATAAACCAATTCATATGGGCTCGTTCCAATAGATATTTTGGTGGTCAATCTGTCTGCCCATAGTTTATTTACCAGTTTTTTATGCCAATTCTTTTTATTCTCCTCCAAGACCTTTTTGATGATGTTGATCAGGCTTTTATTAGATGATTCTGCTAGACCATTACCTTGAGGGTAATAGGTTGTGGAGTGGCCTAAGGTAATATGTTACTTGTGAAAAACATTGATCATTCTTTTGGACTTAAAGGAAGTAGCATTGTCTGTAATAATCTTCTCTGGACAGCCAAATCTAGGCAAAATATTGGTTTCTAAGAATTGCATGATGATTGAGTCATTGGCTTGCCTAAAAGGGATAGCTTCTATCCATTTGGTAAAGTAGTCTGTGGCAGTCAAAATCCACTTGTGTTGTCCAGAAGAGGAAGGATGAATTTCTCCAATGAAATCTAAACCCCATTGTTGAAAAGGCCTTTCAGTTGAAATGGGTTTGACAGGTAAGGGAAATAGCTTTCTCTTGCCTTCAAAGATCTGGCATTTATGGCAAGAAACTACAAATTTTCTCACGTCAACAAACAGGGAGGGCCAATAAAAACCAACTCTTAGAATTTTATCAGTTGTTGATTTCCAATATAAGTGTCCTCCATAGTCCCTTGCATGAAATTTCTTGATTATTTTGTCAGTTTCATCCTGAATTAGGCAATTCAACAAAATACCTTCATGATTCTTCCAAAATAAAACATTGTCTATAATACAAAACTTTGAAGCTTTCATTTTCAAGAATCACTTTTTAGTCCTGGATAACCCTGGAGGAGCTTGCAGGTTTAACAATACAGAACATATGTCAGTATACCAAGGTGATTGTAAAAAGGCTTGATTTATCTGTGGAGTCGCCATCTCCTGTTCGTTATCCAGCTCATTGATGTCAAGGGCTTAGAAGTTGGTTTCAGTCATTAATTTAGCTAGCACTTGTCCTTTTATGAGTTTTGTTGGCTTAATTTCAATGTCCTACTCTAAAATGTTGGTTATCCATTTGCCCCTTTTACCTTCAATTCCTTCTTGAGTTAGAATATCTTTGACCACCACATTTGGAACATAGGCAATCACATGAGAGTACAAGATATAAACTCTGAAATCCTTGATGGCCTTTATAAGAGCGTAGGCTTGCTTCTCCATGATTCGATATTTGAGTGGAGCATCTCTAAGTGCTTTGCTGAAGAAAGAAATGGGCTTCTCACATCCTAGGTCATCTTTTTGTAATAGGACAGCAGCAATAGTATGTTCAGATGCAAAGGAAAATATTATGAAATCTCTATCAAACTTGGGGCTTGTGAGAACAGGTGTTCTTGTTAAAGCTATTTTGATTTCCTCAAAGGCTTGTTTAGCTTCTATTTTCCATTTAAATTTAGAATCTTTCTTCAGCATATTATTCAACAGTATAATTAGCTCGGCCAAATTGGGAATGAATCTTCTTAGGAAATTGATCTTCCCTAGAAAGGCTTGTAATTCCTTGATGTTTCTTGGGTGAGGGACTTGGAGAATAGCTTGTATTCTGTCCGGATCAATTCTTATGCCATATTTAGAAATTATGTGACCTAGGAGTTTGCCTTCTTCCAGGCCAAACAATGATTTCTTTGGGTTCAATGATATGCCATATTTTCTGCAAATTATGAACACTTGCCTCAAATTTTTTAGATGTTCTTGGTCTGATTTTGAAAAAGCAGTGAGATCATCAAGGTATATGACTAAAATATCATGGATCTCTTTAGCAAAGGTTATGTCCATTGCTCTCTGAAATGTGGCCCCTACATTTTTGAGTCCAAAAGGCATCTTTACATATTTAAAGGTTCCCCATGGTGTTGTAAAGGCATTTTTATCTTGGTCATCTAGGTGAACTAAGATCTAATTGAATCCTGAGAATCCATCTAACAATGAGATCCTTGAAGCACCCACTACCCTTTGTAAAATGTGATCCATCTTGGGTAAGGGGTAGTGGTCTTTGAGAGAAATTTTGTTCAAATTTCTTAGGTCAACACAGAGCCTTATCTCTCCGGTTTTCTTCCTAGTGGGCACTAGATTTGAAATCCATTCTAAAAACCTAATAGGTGCAATTATTCCAGCATGATACATTCTTTTAACCTCCTTTTCAATAAGGGGAAGGAGGACTAGATTAATCCTTCTCAGCTTTTTTCTAAAAGGTTTTTGATTTTCTTTCAAGGGTATTGTATGTTGGATAACGGAAGTGTCATAGGATTTGAGGTCCTCGTAGCTCCATGCAAAGACATCTTGGAACTCTGTAAACAACTTAATGTATTTTAGCTTTTGGTCAGGAGGCAATGTTTTGGAGAGTTTTACCATTTTGGGATTTTCTGTGGTTCCAATGTTGCAGTCCTCAATTTCTGCATTTAATGGTTGCATTTTTGGCTTTCTTGGAATATCATTTGAATCAAATATATCCTCCAAAGGAGTTAGGCCTGTGGGCAGAACATTATCCTTTAATTCAATTACTTTGGATTCTCCCTCAGCCATTTCATCAAAATCCATTTGTTTCAGCTCTTGCAGATTTTTGTTATTAAAAGTTGTTGGATGCAAAATCAAATTTGTTATTTCAGTTGATATATTTTGCTCCATTTTGTCTATTTGTTGTTGATCATCAATAGTGCTTGTGTCTATGTTTGTACTTGAGAATTCTTCTTTTAAAGTGAGGAAATTATTGATTTGGGTATCATTTTCAAATACTTGCCAATTTTTCACATTATCTGGGACAGTAGGTCTGTGTTTAATCTTAGCAGTAAAGTGATGATTGGGCTCGAATGGTAGCTTGCAATTGTTGGCAAAGGTTGCCAAACTATGTGCATGTAAATTGTGTTTTCTTGGAATTTTGGTGACCTGAGATTCTAAGAAGGTGTTCAGTATTTCAATGGCTGCACCCCTGTAAGCTCTTAGCCTAGAATCATTTGTAACAAACTTTCCCTTCATCTGTTGTATTATCAAATCTGAGTCCCCTAGAATTGAGATCTTGGTCACCCCTAGACTTCTAATCAGTTTAAGTCCCAACAAAAGGGCTTCATATTCGGCCATATTGTTTGTGCATCTAAAATTTAGCCTATATGCATGACCTTGAGCATGGTCATTTTGCATGTTGTGTATCCAGATCCCTGCCCCTGCTCCCAATTTGTTCACTGATCCATCAAACTCTAAGTACCATAAGATTTCTTGATCACCACTAGTCTCAGGAGTTTTGGGAACTTGCTCAGTGGGCACTAGGTTTGAATTTTGTAGCTCATATGGTATGTCTTGTTCACTTGTTACATCAATCACATCAACAATTTTTTGATCCTGGGCACTGGATTGTTCATTTATGCTTGTTGAGTGTGTTGTTTCTAGGAGTTTGGTATCAGTTTTGGGACACATCTCAACATTGTATAAGATGAATGAATCCATATCGGAATGTATAGAATATATGGGGAAGTTTTGGGGTTTCTCTTGACTGCTAACCACATATTTCATCAATGTTTCCTAGTATAATCTCTTTGGGTGACCAAAGACTAAAATGGTGGCATATGACATATCTAGTTGCAAAGATCCTTGGAGTTTTGCACCCCAAGATCTGGATAAGAGCATGCAATATTTAGGTGGAATATCGGCTACCACCACATCCATCAAGATTGTCTTGGCTGGGTATTGTAATAAAGATACACAAAGGTCTTTAATTAGGCCTAGACACCTGGCATGGCTGGAATCAAATGAGAACAAGTCTTTATATGGCCTTGTGATGTCTAGGTCTAGCTTTTCCATCACAGATTTAGGCATCAGGTTATGAGAAGCTCCCGAATCAAACATTGCATTATGTAGCACTTTGTCATGAATGTTCAAGCTCACATAGAATGGAGGAACTCCTCCATCTACTATTTTACCATTGACTTCAGGACCAAAAAACAATTATGGTTGGTCATCCAGAACATTGACTGCATCCCTAGTCTTTGATATTTGAAGTGACCTATTGATTTGTCCATGTAAACCTCATGTTTAGCTAATTCTGATAGTGGCATGGCTATTTTTATCTTACCTATTTTTGTTTCTAGGTTAAAGGGTTTTTCCACTTGGATTCTTGTATTGTGGGCAGCAGACTTTTCCTTTTCTATTTTGTTTTCCATGTTCTTTTCTTTATCAGCAATGATGTGAGGAACTGCATCTGTTTTAGAATTTACTGCAGCATATCTATTTAGACTTTCTTTTGGAAAGGAGGAAGAAGATGGCTGATTGTTTGATGGCTGTAAGGTTGAAGTGTCCTCTATGATGGGCTCTTTTGGGTTGACGTCCGCTTCAGCAGGGAGTTCTGTGAGGGGAGAAGTATCCTTAGCTTTCTTGGGATGTTTGGTATCTTTCAATTTGCTAGGTTCAGATACATTTATTGTTCTACTTCTTAATTTGTATTGTTTATGAACCTCATAGACCACTGCATCATAGCCTTCTTTGAAATCAAATGATTCTCCAGACTTGGTTTGAAATTAATTGGAATTATGAGCCTCTTGATCATCCTGTGTCAGGATAATTTGTTGCTCACTGTTTAAACCCATTAGATTAATTTGGGTGTCCTCTGTTGGCTCACTAGAGGTTGAGGCTTCAGCATAATTCTCTTGAAATGGAGGTTTGATGTTCTAATCAGGGTCAATCCTTCCAGCATTAGGGTTTTGATTTTTTCTAAAGTTTGGGCTTCTTGTTGTGTTACTTGGTTGCCCTTCCCAGGATGATTTCCTTTCAATAGTCTCCACTCTATCTCCAAGTCTATCCATACCTTTAATGATTGCATATAGCTTTTGCTCAAATGCAAAAGGCTCTTCTTTGAAAGTTGTTCTTCTTTCAGGTCTTGCCCGGTTTCGTTTAACAATTAGGTTTGCCTCTACACTAACAGCTATATTCTGCATGTCTGCTAAGCTTAATGGGGCTCTTTCCCTCAGCTGGTATGCCATGTCAGAATCAAATCCATCAGGGAATTTGATCAAGGCTAGGTCAGGTGGAGGTCTAAGGTTCTGAGGAATAGCATTATAGACATTATTGAACCTGGCACAATAGTCTTGAACGGTTTCTTGTGGGCCCCTTTTCAAGTTGTCGTATTCAGTTAAAATGTGTAAAGGGTCTTTCTTATTTTCCTATCTATTTAATAAGGATTGATAAAGGGCTTCCGGATTAGCTATAGAATTTGCAACAAGTGCTCTAAACTAGGTCCTCACATCACCAGTTAGACTTTGGACAAAGATCTTCATTCTCACATCATCATCATCAATTTCATAGTTCTCAAAATAATCTTGCAATTTCTTGGTGTGTTGTTGAGCTGTATAGGAGCCAGTGCCATCAAAGTAGGTGATTTTTCTTTGGTATTCTTTAGGCATAGCCCCTGGATTGGCAGGCAACTGTAAAGGAGCATAACAGTTTGCCATATTTACAGGGATAAATGGGACAGTAGGAAGGAATAAGATGGCTGGAACAACAGGGACAGGAGTGGAAATATGAGTGGTGGATGGGGGAGTGGAGAGAATACTTTGAGGTGTGGATGAAGAGCTTGGAGAGACTGTAGTGTTGACAGAAAAGATTGTTGCTTTCCCAGGGGTCAGCTCAGATTTTGCAGGGTTTTGCTGAAGTATACCAAGGTTTAAATCAGTAGATTCTAGACTTTCTTGTCTCCTAAGGGTCTTAGTGATCAAGTTAGGATTTTCAAAGATAGCTGGAGGATTAGGATCTGGATTTGATCTAGTGTAACGAGTTTTGTTTTTTGGAGCTAGCTTCTAAATCTGTTTTTGGTATTGTCTGGAAGTTTTTTGAAAATTACAAATTTCTACAATATTTTGAAGGAAGCTCTTTTTGAAATATACGAGGCTATGGGCTTTCCTTTGAATATGTTGAAACAGGGAGACCGATCCAATCTTTGGGACCATTGTTTAAAGCCTAAAACTAGATTGGAGGTTGAGTCTTAAAGGCTAGCTGGATCACTTGAGTCTCTCCATCTGTAGCTTTAGAAAATAGACAGCAGTAACAAACAGTCGTTGAGTTCCCAGTGGTGTCGCCAATTATGTTATCACTCAAGTTGTTCCCTACCTCTAGAAGGGAATACGGCCTAGGTAACAACTAACCAACCTTTTAGCTGCAAATCCTAGCCAATCTACAACCAGAGAGGGCTCTCTCTTTGTGATTTAGATTTGTTTGATTATATGTTAGGCTAGTTATGAAGTACAAGTTTTGTTTGGTGTTTGGAAGATGACATTCAGGAGAACAAGGTTGTAACATGAGAGAAGTTCAGACCATTGGGTTGATGGATTCTAATGGAAATAAACCTCTAGGTATGGTTTCTTTGGCAATAGGAAAACTACAGAGAAAGATAATTAAACACAGAACAACTTTCAAGCTGAAATAAGATGAAATGAAGTCAAGGAATGAAAGGCAATCAAGAATCTTTCATTATGTTAACAGAGGGAAATTGTGTAAACATTATCAGGGAGCAGATAAGAATTCCTTGATGATATTTAGAGTGGAAGAACCAGGGAGGCAAGAGCAGTCAAGAATTCTTGACTATGCTACTCCTGTGGAAAACATAAAAAAAATTGCAGGAATTGAACACAGAGTACAACAAAGTAAATTCTAGGTTATCCTTTTTTCCTGTAACTTAGAGCATGATATTTAGATGATAAATAAAACACAGATACAGTAACACAAGAGTAAATAAGACTTATTGATCCATGTATTAACATGAGAATCCTGCAATATATCCTTCTGCCATTGATTCCATAACCAGCAAGTTCACCAACACAACATTCCAGCAATTTTTATTTCAGAAGAGTTCTCAAAACTTACATAGCAGGTCCAGAATGATATTCACCAGCCAACAACATTACATATCTTGAGAAGGTATTTATAAAAAATTTACAAAATATCCCGTAGGAAAATATCAAGTAATAAATTTATCAATCTACTTTTGCAGGGGCAATAACTGATATGGAAAACCGCACATAAATGAATGAAGAAATAACTATGTTGTACTGGCCACCTTAGGTGTCCTGTTATTGTTGACCTTTTTGGCTCAACAGTTGGTTGATGGTTGCTTCTCTGATTTGCATTCCTAATGTGTTGTCATTTGCCACCTGTACCTGAGTTTGTTTGAATGCTTTTTAGCGCGAATTCCATCCTTTGTCGATTTGATTTTCTAACAGGAGACCCATACAATGCAATTTACTTGTAATGCAGACAATTTACAAAAAGAGTATCAAACTACCTTGGCAAGACCTCAAGCATGCTCTGCCACCATTGATCTGTTGGTAATTGGTGCCTTTTCAGTTTAATCAATGTCTCATCAGCTTCAGTATACCTGTAATAATTTGGCTGGACTTCAAAGAGATGTGCTATCTCATGCTCAATGTAAAACAAATTTTCCAATTTATCATATAAACTCTGTCCAGAGGGAGGCATTGTCTCTTTTGAACTGCTTGATGATGTTGTAATTTGATTGGTAACATAGGTATTTAGCCTGTGAGCATATTGTTCATGTTTTAACAGCCTCCCATTGCTAGTGAATAAGCTGGGTAAACCTTTGCTCTGTAATACTGCAAACTTCTGTCTGAAGGCATTTACCTCTGTCTACATTTCTTGACACTTTCTTTCTATAGTCTGTACAAAATTCCTCATGGTTAGCACCTTCTTGACTCTAAAAATAGTATATGTCCTGTTCTGAATATCTAGAGATGCTAATTTCTCACTGGTATGAGTATTCAAAAAATGAATCAATTGATTGGCTTGCTCAGGCTTGTTTGCTAATAATGCTCTGGCCTTTTGTGTCTTGTATTGAGCTAACCCTATCAATTCAATCTGGTCAAAAATAGTCTATATTGTTGTCCATTGATCAGCAATAGACTGGCCAATTTTATCCCACAAAATAGTTTTGATTTTTGTTAGAGTTTTATGAAGAGTGAGGTCCTTTTCCAAGGCTTTTATTTTATTCTCCAAGGCCTTCACTTCTCTTGTTTTCTTAGCCACAATCATTTTTTATTTGTCATAATTTACCTCAATCTTGGCCAGTTTTTCCTTGGCTTCTTTTAATTCTTCCATTTGAATTTCCAAAGCCTTTATTTCTTTCATCATCTCTTCCATGCTCAAGCTGGCATCTTGTCCTGTTGCTGCTATAGTTGTTGCTGAAGTCGAGGTACCTGATGTTGATGCTGGATCAGTGGGAGGGGCTGATATGGTGAATGTAGAAGGAGGAACTGTAAGAGTTGGAGCTATTTGAGCTGGTTGAGAGGCCAAATCCTCCTGTTTTCCTTTTAGTGTTGTCTCCAAGGCTTTCTCTGTATCCAACAATCTTTGATTCATCCTCATTAATAAACTTACCACATCCTCCTCTTCTCTTTGTTGTGCCACTTCTGTGGTCTGAGGGTGCATTGTAGCTGGCAGCTTAAGTTGTCTTCTAAGGGCTGCTATGTCTTCTTCTTTCTTTTTTATTAAGGCTTGTGTGCCCTTGGGATCCTTGGGATCATGTCCTAATTCCATGATAATTTCCTCCAATTGGGCAGAAGTGTTGTACAAGGAGTTTTGCAGTTTATGAGCCAGTAATGCTTTGTCTGCCAAGGTAGAGTATACCATTTCTCCAGCCTGTTTGTGTAACTCAATCTGGTCCATTGGGTGGATGTCTCTAGCAAGAACTTCCATATTGGTCCTGATATAATTAGCAGTTGACTGTGGCTGCTGTGTGGTCGGCCTGAAGTGACTAAGGGTCATCTTCCCTGCTTGAATATCATAGGCTACCATTAGCCTTTGTTGATTGGTGGGAGCCATTCTTAACAATTGGTTATATAACTGGAACCTTACTGGTTCATTCCTGGCCTTGATTTCAGAGCCTTGCTTGCTCTGTTGCTTGGTGGATGTAACCTCCACACTAGGTTGTCTCTCTAGCTTCTGCTGAAATGAGCTAGTAGATGTTTCCAAAAATGGAGGAATCTGCTGTTCAGATGTTCCCTCACCCCTTAGGTTTCCTGTTGTCTCCTCTGTAAATTCTTCTTCAGAGTAGGGGTTCAGGCTTTGGCTCTTCTCCCCTTGCTGTTCTATGGATTCCCTTGTGGGTGTCTCTTCTGGTATGTCCCTTTATTTGGCTCTTTCCTCATTAAGAGGAGTTTGTAACATAGGTATCTATGTTGCCTTTGCTTTTGTTGAAGGGCCTTGCTCTTGACCCTTTTCCTGGGTTGTAGCTGGCTGATCTGCTATTGTATTTTACTGCTCTGAATGTTGTACTTCTTTGCCTTTTCCTGCAAGTGGAGTAGTCTCTTGGGAAGGTTGTTGTGAAGGTGTGGCAGATGATGTGCTCGTCCCAATGTGTTGTGGCAATGTGAAAGGGACCTGTCCAAAAGAATCCAAGTCAATTGTCTTCTCAAAATCTTTCATTTCTTTTTCTAATCTCTCTTCTGCAGTAAGCTCTTCAACTAATGTACTCTCTACCCATTCCTGCCTATTAGCATATTGTTCAATCTGAGGGATTATGTGGTGCACATATCTTGCAAGCTTGTTTTTGACTCTTCTAAAGCTTATGAAATGTTCAGGGTCATATGGCGCCCAATAAAAACTTTGTTTTAGCATAAGTTCATCTCTTAGTATCTTGTCTGCGTCATCCCAGGCTTCTTCCCTCTTATTGAAGACAAAAGGGCCCAATTGATGTCTTATCTTGAGCTGTGCCTTTTTTCTAGTACCATGGAAATGAGTCAAATCTGCACTACTAAATTGCCTGAAGTATTCCAGGGAAAGAAGTCTCATGGGAACATACTTCGCCAACTTGTAGGGGGATAACTGACAGCCATAAATCATGATCACTGTGTGGTTTTGGTAAAAATACCAGTCACCAATGTTGTAGCCCTTTGGGAGATGTAAAATCCTCTGCATTTCAGCAGAGAGGCTGCCAGGAGGAGTCATCATCAACAGGGAAGTGGCTGGGTAAATGAACAGGTCAATGAACTCACAATATGTATAAGGGGAGAGGTGAACTTCATGGAAAACTGAGGTCCAGAAAATCACAGACCTCCTCTCTCCTTTGGGGTCTAGTCTTTTAAGAGGAACTTGGAAACTATCAGGATGATAGTACAACAATAGATGATATATATAGGATGTATATTTGAACACCCTTTCTCTCTCCAAAATCATGAATTGCTCATGGATTTTATTTGCTATGAAGGTAGCATAGTCATACTTGACAATAGGGGGTTGTCCTGGAGTGAATATGGACATCAATACTAACACGGTTTCATCAACATACTCACTGGTTTTGCATCCTAAAATATAGGATATCATGTCTATTAGGAGTTTCCATGCTTCATTGAACTAGACTTGGTGATAAGGAGGAGGATGATCAGGTTGGCACTTTGGTAGCGTAAAAAACTGACCAATTCTTGTTATCTCTGAGCTAGGCAGCTTGGCACCTTGATCAAGCAAAAGTTTCATGGTGAGAGGAACCAGAGGCTGGGTTGGCTCGAAGTTCAACATCTCATTTATAGACTAAGGAGTAATATAGAAGAGTACAGATCCAGATGGAGTCAAGATTGCTCTTTGTGTGGGATCATAGTTTGCACAACATAAATGGATGAAATCAGGGAGCACATTCACTGAAGGGAGGTAATAGATAGGCATGTTGGATTCCCAAATTCCCAAGACATCAGCGTTGCTCCTATGGTTATTTTTAATTTCACAAAAGCTTTGTAAGTGAGGTTTGAGACCCATCATATCCTTAATCTAGAAGTCTTTGTCAGCAAGAGGTATTTATTCTAACTCTTTATGTGGTGCATTCAAGGGTGCAATGTTCAAGGCCACTGGAGCCTCCATTTCAGTTTGTTAAGTGACCTTTAATTTGAAGTTAGAGTTTTCTGGACTAACAGACAATAGAGCATTGGTTTTGGTTTTCCACAGGAAATCACAGACTGAGCTATGCTTGTAGAGATTGTTGCCTTGTGTGAAATTCACAGTCACAACAGAGTTTGCAGAATTCGCTTGGGAGGTTGGGAAAAGCAGGGGAAGAGCGCTCCTCTTACAGGTGTTTTTTTGGTGATTTTGCAGGCGGAGATGAGCTCGATTTTCAACTTAATGGGAAATTTACAAAGGAAAATAGGATTTTGCAGGCAATAGTGCATATTTACTTGAATTTAGCTCTTGAGGTAAGTTTAACAAAGAATTTTGGAAAAACAGGGGTTTACAGGAGAATTATCGGGTAAATACCTATTTTACAGGCGACTGGAGCGAACGGTGGTTGCAGACTGAGCTGAGGGGGGTGGTTTGCAGTGTGAAATTGCCTGGGTGGCGGACTGGAGCTGTGGTGATGAATTGAACGTAAGGTGCATGCAGAGTCTCTGCAACACAACGCACTAACAATAAACAAAAAACTATCACTTTCACGCTTTTTTAACGAAATTTTGGGCTTTTCGGGCTTTTGGTGTTTTTTGGGGATGGCGTCAGCATGACGTAAATTTTGTCTGGTAGCGGAGTACGGAAGGTGACGTGGCAGATGATGTGGTCACTGATGTGGACGGATGACATGGCGGACACGACGGATGGAATAGTAGCGCGGGCACTGGCGTGGTGCTGACGTGATGATGACGCGGGCAGCGGGACCAGACGGTAGTTTATGGTTTTCATCAGACCGCTTTTGGTACGGGGGCAGTTTGTGTCAGAGCGGGCCCTATGCAATAGAAAAATGGCAGGTGTCCCCAGGTATGGTGAGAATACAGCTTTCTATCGGGTGCTAATGTCCGGACATCGGGACGCCTTCGATATTGATGTGAGTCGTTGGATCTGGAGGGTGCGATCCAATGGTTGACGGGACTCGAAGTTGGTGGAGGTTTATATTTCAAAACCTGCGCATTATTTTAATGTTTTTTAAATATATGCGGGGTATAGACCTTGGTTAAATAGGGTTTGTATGGAAATTATGCGGGCGGGTTAGGTTATTTGTTTAGCCAAATGTTAAACAAATCCCAGGGGGCACGTGAAGGGTTCTTATCGGCCCTAGGGGGACCAATAATCCCGCAATAACAGGGTTATGGCTATAATTTCCGGGGCGGGGATTATTAAAGTATTTTGGGGTTTTTTACATAGTTTTTTTATGTATAATAAGGGCGGGGAAATATAGATAGGAGTTATATAATAAAGTTAAAGTGTTAATATGGTTTTGTGAATAGAAAAATCTAAGTTTATAAGGTAAAAAACTTATGTTCTTAGGAAAATGAAAGTGGAATGGAAGGATCTTTTTACACAAGAAATGTGGCTTGTTATGATCAAGTGAACACAAAGTTTCACTTAATAATTCTTATGAAATGAAATGAATTGGGACCATTAAGCAGATCCCAATGTCCCTAAGGGGATGTTAGTAAGTGTTCTTGGGGAAATGAGAGGGGAAATCAGTCATGCTCCACTGAACTGTAGCCAATTTGCCATGATGTTTGTGATACTCATTAAAACTGATCACCAACATGCTTCTGCAACACCAGAATTATCTGCCTACCCAGCCTAATGCACCTAACATTTTTTCTTCCTTTGATTGGGTGCATTTGAACTAGAAAACCCTACTTTTCCTCTTTTCTTTTGGCTGCCCTCCTACCTAAATCTATCCTTATCTCTTCCAAGGGCTCAAATTGAGCAGTTGGGCCCTTTGCTTCTCTACCTATCTAGTGATCTGCCAAGCTTGAACTGTTTGAGCAGACCTTATTCTCTATTTTAAAACAAGAAATTTAAACATGATCTAGCCAAGGTTAAACTGTTTGGCTATTCATCAATTGTGAGAGAGTCAGTGATTGCACATTCTGAACTTGCTTTGCAACATGTAGTACAGTAGTAGCATTTTGACAAGCCATTTTCCTAGTCTTTCTTTGGAGTTCCTTTTATTTCTCTTCTTTTTTGAATTTTTGATTGTTTGATAATATGGAACCTTTTCAGCATGGAAAGGATGATCATATTTGGAATTTTCACAGTCAATCATGAAAAATGACACCTATTGGTATAGGAACCTAACAGGTTGGATGGCCAAGTAGGACCCTTCTAGAATCTCTAAGTAGGCCTACAATATCACAAAACTCATAAAACTTTTAGATATATATGAAAACATGTTAATTTCCTAATATTTAATCACAAATTCACTTAAAATACTTAAAATTAATGACTGGGAAAATATTAATGTTAAACCCATATGATAATGAAAATAGTTACGTAATGTAAGGTTATAGGGCTATAGAGTTACGGGATGAGGGTAAATGATGGAAATGAATGTGAAAGTGGATGACATTTTGGAGGCCAAATAATGATAAAGAAAGATACTCCATATAAATGGGATAAGAGGGAGAAATATGCTTTTAACCAAATCAAGCAAGCCATTTTTTATGCTCCAGCCTTATGCAGTTCAAATTTTGGAAAATATTTCGTGTTATATACTTTTGCTTCTGACTCATCTATTGTGGTCGTATTAACACAGTAAGACAATCAAGGAAATGAATGACCTATATATTTCATGAGTGTTGGATTACAGGGATCTAAAATGAATTATCTCACCAATGATAAGCAAGCATATGTGGTCTACAAGACGGTTAATCATTTTAGGCCTTGCCTCTTGAAAGCTCATATGATTGTCTATGTGCCTCATTCAGCGGTTAGAACACTCTTCGTACAACAAGAATTGGATGAGAGGAGAATGAAATGGATGATGTGCTTGCAAGAATATGATCTTGAGTTCAAGCTAGTGCATACTGTAAAGGCCATGGTCTCTGTCGTCTTGTAGCCAAAGCAATGGATTGGCTGGAAGAAGACCCATCAGGGTGGGAATAGGAAATAGAGATGTATAATGTTGAGCAAGTTCCTCTACAATTACAACCATGTCTTGGTATTCAGACATATATAAATATTTAAAGCATGGCTTGCCTTCGCATTTATTGAACAAATGAAAGAGGGAAATCTACCTTAAATCTTTATCTTATCAACTTGTGCATAGTGTGCTTTTTCAAAAACATCATAATGGTGTCCTTCTTAGATGCCTAAAGCTTCCAAATTCAGAAAGTGTGTTGAAGGATTTGCATGATGGACCAGCAGGTGGAAACTCCACGAGTGATACCACTACGCATAAGGTGATGAGGGTTGGTTACTATTGGCCCACATTATTTAAGGATTCTCGTGCATATGCCTAAAAGTGCCCAGTATATCAAAGGTGTGCTAGTCATTATCAGAATTCAATCACCCTATTGCTACTTGTAGCAATTGAGGAACCTTTTAAATAATGGGGATTGGATTTTATTGGTGAAATATTTCCTCATTCATCGAAGCAACATTGATATATTTTAATCGCGACTGACTATTTTACTCAATGGACTAAAGTTGTTCCATTAAGACAATTTATTGGTAAGGAAGTCATAAAATTTCTTAAACAAAACATCATAGCCAGGTTTGGCATTCCTACTTTGTGTTTTTGATAATGCAACCTAATTTTATTTGTTAAATATTTATTAGTTTGCATTATAAAATGGTATTGTTTTAAA
The DNA here is from genome assembly GCA_000404065.3 of Pinus taeda. Taxonomy (NCBI): domain Eukaryota; kingdom Viridiplantae; phylum Streptophyta; class Pinopsida; order Pinales; family Pinaceae; genus Pinus; species Pinus taeda. The sequence goes on from APFE030190279.1 coordinate 240,559, forward strand.
GGATGCAACAAACTACTAGCCACAAGGAAACGGTTTCGCTGAGTCCATAAAAAAAAGGTCTAATTCATATTATCAAGAAAATTGTTTTCTCTGAACAGAAGAACTAGCATAAAGCTTTGGTGAATGCATTTGGGTTGACCATGTCACTCCCAAAGCCTCTCCATACTTCCTTTTATACGTAAAAGAATTTATCCTTTCGTCGAACATTTACCTTCCTGCTTTGCAACTTTCTCAGGAATCTCAAGGAAAACTATGTCTCCTTATTCAGAGTTGGATAAATACTCTTCTTAAGCTTGAGGAAGAAAGGCTCAAAGAAAAAGAGAAGTTTTTCGTACATCAGAATCAAATTAAGCATTGTTTTGATAAGAAGTCTACAAGGAACAAAAACTTTGGTGTGGGTGACCTAGTAATGAAGTGGGATAAAGCCCACAAAGAGAAAGGAAAGCACACTAAGTTTCAATCTCTTTGGATTAGACCATATACCATCATTGAGAAGCTTGGCCACCATTATTACAAGTTGAAATCCTTATATGGGAGGATTAACCCTCTTCCCATCAATGATCAAGAACTTAAACATTACTTTTAGTAGCAACCTTGGGTTGCACTCCTTCTTGTATATAGTTCCCTTTCTTGCTTTTTTGTTGTTATATCTTGTCGAGTCTTATCTCTTCTCCCTTTATCTTGGTCAGTGTGAATAAATAAGACCTTGTGTGAGAATGCATGTATGGCTCAAAATGCTATGTGGAGAAATGAATAGGGATTGTAACAACCTCAACGCTTGGTTGTATGTTATTTCTCCTTCTTTGTTTGGGAATATGCCTTAAGTCAAGTAATGTACAGATGGAAAATACGATGCATTCAAGAGGAAACCTTGGAGTGGAACCATGATACACGTATCTATTCTAGCACCATGATTCCTTAACCTGGTATTGAATTTTCTTAGTTTTCTACATGATAATCCAATCAAGTAGAGAAAGGAAAGGGGAGAACCAATTGCAAGCAAGCCAATATTAGAGGTATATATAACCTCCTCTAAAGGAACAACCTCTTTTGATCTTGATAAATCAGGATCCCTCTTCTGCCCCTATGGAATAATGTGTGCCTAAACACAATTCAATAAATAAAATAAATAAAGGGTGAAATAAGAGAAAGGTTTCCTACGTAGAGAGGTGAAGCAGGCAACTTTGTCAAGGTACTGAACCAGATCACTGACAATGAAGAAATCGTGTGTTCCTGTAGTGATTCTGTCAAGGTACTAAATAGTCCTACTAGTAGTGGAGCAACACCAAAGATGAAAATGCTTTGGTTGTCTTCAACTTGCAATTACATATTACCCTTCTCCTAGATCAAAACAATTGCAAAAATGGAAATTTTTTGTTGGTGTGTTAAACCAAGGAAGGGAAGATGGGTAATACATCTATAATCAGGTTAGGTGGGAAAGCCTAAGTAATCCCCATAATGAATCAATACTTCTTGAAGGGATAACTCTCTAATGAAAGCTATTCCCAAACAAAGAAGTTGAAGTTCACCCAGTGTGTCTCTAAGTGTTGTCGCTGCTACAATGCCCTCCAAAAGTTTTCTATATTCAAATTTTAGAGCCTACCTCTTGTCATGTGAAGTGTCACTTTCATTTTCAAGTATCATTCATGTTTCTACACATGTTTCAAGTGCCCATGTCCCTTCATAAGTGTCTTTGGATCATCAAGAGTAAAAATAATGCACTTTGAAGTCATAATACACTTTTGTCACAAAACGACACTTTTGGTTGCAACTACACATACTTTGTATGTTACATTTGGAGAATATTTGTGAACTGGAATTTTGATGTATGTTCCATAGTCATGGGTCCTGTCCAAGTTTTTATGATGAGCTAAGATGCATTGCGCTTGATTATACCTCTAATTTAATGTGTTTTTCATGTTTCACCCTTCCAAACTTAGAAAATTTCTCGACTTTACAAGCCTTCCCTCTAGGCTAGGAAGAGCGCATAGCGCACTCCTGAGGCCTAGTGAAGACCCTCCTTATCGATTGGAACTAGGCCCCATGCCCAGAAGCCTTCTCTCTAGGGCACAATGCATTCCCAATCATCAAACCCTCCTTCTTGTTGCTTATTCCTGCACCCTGTGCTAGCCTTAGCCTTTGTCTCCAAGTTGATCACACTACACATTGTCAGTGGGAAATGATGTCTTCTTTTTTGCTTTTTCTTCTGTGCCTTGTGCCCTCCTTGTGGCCCTAGCTCTCCCTCCCAGTGCACAGTGCGTCCTCATTGAACAGTCATGTTGCCTTGTCCCTTGGAATTGCGCCCTACGCCCTCCATCAAGCCTCCTTCTCCTCCACAGTTGCGCACTACGCAGACTCAGTGATCAATGAAGCCTCTCCTATCTCTTACAAGTGTGCCCTATGCCCAAAAGGTCTCTTTCTCTTCCCTTGGTGAAATGTTGATCAACAGCCATAAAATCTACATGAAGCATGATAGAATAGGATATTTTGGGCTAATGTTTACTTGCCATGAGTGATCTATACTTCCAGGTGTTCAATAAAGCATGGAAAAGTTGTGTGAAGAGATCTATCAAGAAAGGCTTCCCAAGGAAGCATCTTGAAGACAAAAGGAACAAAGGTACCATGTTGCAACAATTGAAAGAACAATGGATTTCGATGATCAAAGTGACTCATGAAGACTCCAAAACTTCAAGGAACCCTTTGCAAGGTAGAAGGAAATCACAGTGCAAGATTCGTTACGAGTATTGAAGACATAGAGGTAGTGTTGTCACTTCTCAAATAGATCTATGTACAAGTCACCATGGGTTCAAGTCATCAATGCCAATGACTTGTCATGTTGTCATCACATGATGATGTGGAAAATGATGATTTAATTTTTGAAAATATTGTAAATGTAAATATGTGGAAGTCTAAGAATCATATATGGACAAAAGAGTCACATGGAGAAGTGCAAAAGTCATATAGAAGTCAAAAGGTCACATTAGAAGTCCAAGAGTCACCTTGGCTTCCCCAACCAGGCATTAGAGAGGAAGATCGTTCTTTTGGAGAGCGAGTAGTCGCTTAAAGCTCCACTATTGGAGCTAGTGGTGTTTCATTGTATCAATGTCTCTTGGAACTTTCGCTTAATATATGAAGCTCATTGACCCAACACATTTTCATGTGTATATCATGAATGTCTTAAAAATATTCCTTGGATGTTTGCAATATATGTTGGTATTATTATGTACCAAATAAATTGAACTATTTCATTGGCTTTGAAGCTCATCTTATTGAATATGTGTTGTACTTTCTTTAATGATCATTATGTTTATGTGAACTATTTCATTTGATGCTTAATGATTTTTTCATAGGTATATGTGTGTGTCTTTATTAGAATAGTGCTATTACTTTTTTCATAAAGACTCACTTTCATTTCCCTTCAATGAAAGAATCTTGATATATTTTGCAATTGAACACTTCATATTGCATATTTACTTGCTCATTCAAAAGTACATGTGTGTTACTCTCTTATGCTAACTACTGTAGCCAAGAAAAATATTTAAGTACATGGCAGTCGCACCACATTTCTGGATGTGGCTCCTATACCAAACAGTGTGAGGTCTAATTGGGACTTCATATTTGGGAGACCCCTTGTATGTTTGTGGGATCCAACACCGTCAACAATCGTCAACACTAACATATTTTTTTCTTAGTAGTATTTTTTTAAATTTCACATCTTTAGTCAACACAAGGAATTACAATCTCCCTTGTAGACTTTCCAATGAGGATATATATATATCTATATATTATATATAATAAATATTATACTATTATTCTACTTATTTCATTATAATTATAATATCACATATTTATACAACAAGATAAGCATTAAGATAGATTAACTATGTTAACCAGGCAATCTAGTTAGTGGAAAGAATATCTCAAATACACCTAAAACTAGCAAACTAACTAACAATCTCCTAAGAAAACAATTTCCCAGATAGAGATTGCATATGATGAGAAATATCACAAATTAAGCACAAGACAAGTAGGGGTTAATATCTTTCATTATATTTTGTCTTGTTGAGTCTTCACTAACATTTCTAATCATTTCAAAAAAAAAAACTAAACTCCATCAATTTGTCTCATAACCCTCATAAAGGTGCAGTTCCCAAGTTGAATTCCCAAGTCTAGGATTCCGAGGAAAATCTAGAATCACGAATCTCCTTAAGTTAATTACTAAACAAAATTCCAGTCTAATAACCTCACAAGTAGAATACAATCCACATAGGTCTCAAAAACTAATGAGGGATCCTTCCCTAGATCCACAAATTCCAAACTAATTGGAAAACCACCCATATTGAGCTGCACTTTCACTTGATCCATTGAAGATACAATTACATTATACCATTAAATAAATTCATTATTTGTAATGACTAAACTATTCTATAGTAAAAATTCCATCTATTGAGATACATGGGTGTCATCAACTGTACTCACTAGTTATCTAAGAAGGTAGTGTAGATATTGAATGTTAAAACATGCTCTCTCTATCTAATTTTGACAATTCATCATTATTTATAAAAAATGATTTTAATAATAAAAAAATCACTAAATCAAAAAAGTTGTCTTCCGCTACTAATATAACTACACCACCAAGAGCTTCATATAGGAATTCGAAATTTTTGCACCAAGTGTTGATCATCATCAATTTCCTAAACTCGTTGTGATTTAGAATAGCCAAAATCTCCCTATCTCTTTCTTCCCCAAACACGACATTCAAAACAACTTTAGTCTTGTACTCCTCAGGCAACTGCTAGGCATGTTTAATGGAATTGCAATGCATCATTGTGCTCAATGTAACTATATATAAATGCTCCAAAATAATTCATGAGCATCGAGCAAGCTACATAGCTTCAAACCTCCTTGAATTTTTTTTATGTTAATTTGTGGATGGATGCATTTGTAGAATTATGGTTAGAAATGTGACAAAGGCTTTCATGGATTTATTCAAACCTGAAGTACTTGCTCTCTTTGTTTGATATTTGATCTTTATCAGTACTCATTTCTATTTTTGTCCCACATGAGTTGGTATTATTCATTTCCTTTAATTGCTTGTGTCATACAACTGGTGATGGCCTATAGTCATAGTGCAAGAGTGGGTGGTAGATGGCATGGATTAACCTCGTAAACAAACTAGATCCAAACAAATCAAACCCAAATGCAAGGGGTTCAATTCTAGGGACAATATAAATTATCTATGGTGAGAATTAATTTACAAGAAATGTGGATCTACGTTACAATGGATTGGACATATTTTGAACATATGAATTGAATGGAATTTACTATCATCTTGTCTCAATACCCAAACTAACCAACTTAAGTTGGCAGAGTAAAGTGGAGAAATCGACAATAATTTCTTCAAATTGAAATGGCTTAGAGATGGAAACTCCCTAATAGCACACATACAAACATTCCATAACTCATAATCATGCAATCCACATAGCAACACACATGGAATCCTGGTCAAGTGCACACACGGGAAATCATTCATAAACAACTAGATAATCTAATATCACCTACTTTAATCTATTCTTACATCAGAATACTCTCACATCTCTCTCATATTCTTAGGCTCTCCCCCGAGGGACTTACACCCAAACTAACTCTAATACCAATTTAAAATTATTGCACACTCAATTTATTCTACAAAATTCATTATTATCACAATATCACATATTTATACAACAAATTACATCTTAAGATATATTTATTATGTTAGCTATTGGGTTGTGTTATATTCTTTCCACGACTAGCCCACGTAGTTAACCAGGGGTTTAGAAGGGGGGCGGAACCCCCCCCCCGCTTCGTTGCGGCGATTGCGTAGTGAGGGAAGTCATAGGGGCTTTGAGGTGAGTAGGTAACCCCACTCTATGGGGTCTGTGGCAGCACCCCGGAAAATTTTGGTTTTGGACCATATATTAGATTGGGTGGACCTACCTATGGTTTTGTGCATGTTTTTCGCACGTGGTTTTGGACACGATAGTTTTCGGTCCATGGTATTGGATGCTTCGGCATGTATAAATATGTATTGTAACATTTAAAGGAACATAATGAAAAAATCAAGATGGTAGTCTCGGTTTTGGGATCCAAAGGAAAATCTCTATGTATATGTGTTTATGTGTTATGCTCTCGCATTGTTTATTTTATGTGTTTTAGAATTTGTATGCAGGTAATTTGTGTACGGGGTTAAAACCTACATTTGGTATCAGAGTTGTTTTGGCTTCAAGGGGATGCCTTTGTTGCTGAGGTGTTTCGCTCGGGCCTTTGGTAGACCCTGTTCAGTGGGAGATCTACGAGCTCGATTCTGGTGGTGAAAGAAGATGGCGAGTAGTGGAAAGATAGAGATCAAAAAATTTAATGGTCAGAGTTTTGAGTTGAGGAAACTCAAGATGGAGGATCTATTGGTGGATAAAGATCAGTGGATCGCGGTAGATCCGGGTACTAAACCAATGGGAGTGTCCGATGAAGAATGGAAGAAGATGGATCGGAAAGAACACAATACAATTATGTGTCTTAGATTCAGTATTGTTGAATGTATCAGGGGAAGCTACAGTGAAGGCTTTGTGGGATAATTTAGGTACTTTGTACCAATCTAAGTCTCTGGTGAAGAAACTGTTCCTACGGAAAAAGTTGTATAACCTGAGGATGAAAGATGGAGACTCAGTGACAGAGTATTTGAATGTTTTTAATACTGTGGTAAGTCAGTTATCATGTGTTGATATCAAAATTTCATATGAATATAAGTGCATTAGTTTGTTGTGTTCTTTCCCAGATTTGTGGGATAGTCTGGTTATTGCAATAGGTAGCAATGCAACTACCTTGCAGTTTGATGAAATAGTCTCATCCTTGCTGACGGAGGAGATGAGACAGAAAAATATGGAGAGCTAGAATGGTGATGCCTTGTCTGTACAAGGACGGTCCCAGAACAGAAACAAGAATAAGTCATCGAGTGGGAGTTCTAAATCTAGAGGGAGATCTAAGTCTCTAGGAAAACCTGTAAAGGTGGTGTGCTGGAAATGTGGAAAGGAAGGGCACTACAAAAGGGGTTGTAAATCTAAATCTCTTGACAAACGAAAGGGATCTAATGATTCTCCTTTTGTAGAGGCAAAAACCACCTCAAATGAAGGTGGGGATGTGTACTTGGCTTCTTCAAGTACACATGTAGATCATGAGGCATGGTTGATTGACTCAGGTGTATCCTTTCACTTCATTCCCCATAGAGAGTGGTTTTGCAAGTATGAGAAATATGATGGTGGTGATGTCTTCTTAAGGGATGATAGGAAGGCTAGAACCATTGCTCGTGGAAAATTAAAGTTGAAGTTGCAAGGTGGAAGGGCTAGAACACTTCCGAGTGTTCTGCATATTCCTGCATTGGCCAGAAATCTGATTTCTGTAAGCAAGCTAGATGATGCAGGTGTAAACACAGTGTTTGAGAAGGATACCTACAAGATGGTTCGGGGAGCACTAGTATTGATGCGGGGAGTTCGGATTGGAACTCTATACAAGCTGCAAGGTAGCATGGTTGTTGATGGGTGCAATAGTTTTGTGGTTCCTGAAAGTGGAGCAGAAAATCTAGTG
>APFE030190279.1:248660-273908 GCA_000404065.3 Pinus taeda
CTCTGAGAAGTTCTCTTGGTGTAGAGAAACAATGGGCATTGTAGGGCTAGATAAATGACTAAGCTCTCTTGTGGCCCCTTGTGGAAAGAAAACAACAAGTGGGAGAATGTTGGGTTGTGTTATACTCTTTCCACAACTAGCGCACGTAGTTAACCGAGGGGTCAGAAGGGGGGCATAACCCCCCCTTCATTGCGTCGATTGCATAGCGGGGGGAGTCATAGGGGGTTTGAGGGGTGTAGGTAACCCCTTTCTATGGTTTTGTGCATGTTTTTCGCACATGGTTTTGGACGCAATGGTTTTTGGTCCATGGTATTGGATGCTTTGGCATGTATAAATATGTATTGTAACATTGAAAGGAACATAATGAAAAAATCAAGATGGTAGTCCCAGTTTTTGGATCCAAGGGAAAATCTCTTTGTATATGTGTTTTATGTGTTATGCTCTCGCATTATTTATTTTATGTGTTTTAGAATTGATATGCAGGTAATTTTTGTACGAGGTTAAAACCTACATTAGCTAATAAACTTAGTTGGAGAATATCTAGCCAACTAATTAACAATCTCCTAAACAAACAACTCACTAGGGATTAAATATGATGAGGAATATCTTATTTAACATAGACCTTCAAATACTTTATTTATAGACCACCTTGAAATATGATTTTTTTTATTAATGTTCTTTTAAAATGTCATGTATCAAATTCATAGTAGTGAAAGAATTGCATTTCTCCTTTATATTGGAAAGTGGAAATCAATTTATATCTCTAAATAAAATTGATATAAAGTTATATTATTTAAAGTGGACAATGAAATTTTTTCTTCTAAGATAATATTTTGGGCATTGGAATCATAGTTTCCCTAAGACAAAGTGAGGTTATTGATATCTTGCTAACACCACAATATATCAATTAAAAACTAAAACATGTTGTTTAGTATCGACAAAAAAAAAGGTTAACAATGACCTTTTTCTAATAATCCTAGCTAAACCCAATTAATATTGAAATATTTTATTTATAAAATATAAAAATAATTACACGGTCTCAGTTTGGAATAAGGCTTCCACAATTTTGATTTAGCTATCAATAATTATTAGGTCGTTGGTATGGATTTAACCTCAACTAAATATTCTAGAATATTATTAGTATTATACACAAATAGAAGGTTGAGTTGAGATTTATATCCAAAGTATTTATATCTTTTTTTCCATTTTAATTAAATTGGTTAAATGTCATATGGAGTGAGTTACTATTTTTCGGACATGTAGCATTGATAAGCTATGGTATTGGCCTATGATACTGTATCAAAGCCTATTTACAGATTAAGAATATCTATGATAAAGTAGGGATAAATCTCCATGGTTAAGAATCTTGTTTCATATTTTTTTTAAGTTATATGTTAATTTACATATTCATTCTTTTTACAATAATAAATTTATAATTTAGTTAGTTTTTAATATAATTTTTTTAGCAACACGTATTTTTTATTTTAAAGAAACATGTATTTTATATTAATTCAACTGGAAAACAGGCTAGCACCTTTACATTTAGAGAAAAATATACATCTTCATTGTTCCATAATTTCACAAAAAGAGTCCTACTTCTACCTTTCCAACAACTGCCTAAACCCCTAGTAGCATTTAATTTATAGAGTCTCCAAAGGACTCCATTATACATTATATACTTGTAGATCATAAAAAACCATTAAAAACTAAACACTATCGACTTTCCCAGTTTCAAAATTTCTTTCTTATCCTAGTTGAACATACTCCACATGATGGGGAGGGTCCTTGTGCATGGATTGGTCCAACAGTTCGTCCTAATGTTTCCCTTCTCATGCTCCTTGTGATGGGATATTTGTAATTCCAAAAACCTCCTTAAGGATGCCCAATGTTTTTTTTTCCACAGTTAGTTCAATGTGATCCACTTTGAAGGCTAGCCTATCCACTGGCATCTCTAAGCGATCTACATAGGCCTGCAATGACACAAGTTGTTGAAAAAATAAGGCAAAATGAGAGCATGACTCCATGGTTACATTGCCACCCTGCTCAGATACTATGGATTCCAAATATGACATACTCAACTCCAGATGAACATCATGTCTTCTTTTCTTTCCGACTAAACTAAGCACCCCATCCTACATAAAATTCCAGAATTACACCATCATAATGAGATTTCTAGGACCAACAATCTCCATTTATAAACCATCTCTCCCAGTCCATATCTACCTCCAACACTCTACTCGCATTCAATTCCTTCTTCCTAGATTTGTGATTTCCTAACAAGATTTTCCATCACTAATTCACCTATGTTGTGTGCGGCCTCAAACAAGATTAATTCTTTCAAGACTTGTTGCATGCGGGCTTGCTTGACCATAGCACATTATATTAAAAAGAGCATCCAAATCCTCCACCTGGAAAGGAGCATGGATCCTTCCTCCTTGGTGACATAGATGGGGAGGACTTTGATGTAATACATCAAAATTGCGAGCCACCAACTCTAGACTTCCAAGGAATTATTCCTTATGCAGACAATTAATATCTTGACAATCTTTAATTCAAGGTTATTCAATCTCTAAAGCTAAATGGATCAAGATATTAAATCCCAAATCAACATATGATTTTTATTCATGGGATATTTACTATAGTTAGAGTTCCATAGTCCGTAATTAACACAACTTGTTCTAGGGTTGCACCTTTGTTAGCCAACGAGTCCACAACTTAGTTGTGGTGCCTTTCAATGTGATAAAACTCAACATGTTCAAATTTCTGAACGTGTATCCAGACTCTGAGAATCCTTGAAGGGAGATCAATTTCTAGAGACCCTCTAGCTTTGAGGATTTTTTGAATTACAATCGTGGAGTCCCCGAAGACTGCCAAATGATAAATCTTCTTTGCAAATGCCACTTCGAGTCCTTACCATAGAGAAAGAAGCTCTACTTGATTATTGGTTTTTCTTCCTAATCCCCAGGCAATTTGTGTCTCCATTTCTTCCTCAAGGCAATAAATTACCCCTCCCACTCTTGTCTCCCCTTATTTTAGCAACATGTATTATAAAGTAAATGTTTTGATGTTTATTAGGAATTAATGTGTATCCACATTTACCAACCATTTAATTTATATAATTGAGTTAATCTTAAAATAATAATATAATTGTTGATAACTCCAAAGCCATCAAAGGCATTATTATTTTATTATATATTATTCAATTTCACACATTTAATGTAATGGATGATTAAATACTTAATAAAATAATATTAGTCAAATGGCTGCTAAGAAATGTATCCCTTCTTTCATAAACAAGAAGGTACCATACACTTTGATATCTGATTTAACTGTAAACTTATTATTATAATAATAATAAATCATTTATTTATTATTCATTTATTTTAATAATCAATAACTTGCAACATCCTTATACATGATGGATTGATCAACTTCTCATATTATCAATCAAATAGAACAAAATGCTCTTAATTCTTTTACTAGTTGTCCAACTTCTTATTCTATATGTCAAGCCATTTCTCAGAGCCTACCAAACATTGCTCATAACCCTATATCATCATTCAACACTTACCATAACAAATATAAGCCTAATCACCAAGAGGCTTCTAAAAATATGGTACTGAGATCAAATGGTCACCCTATGACTGCACTATTCCAATCATGTCTTGCCTCTTCTTATTCGGAGCCCACCTCTTCGACGACTCATGCTCCTCCCATTGTTGGCACCCATATCCCTTTTACCCCTACTCTGTGCCTTCATATAAATATGTGACAAAATCTAACCCCCATCCCTCCATTCACAGGGGCTACACCTATTGACAGTTTCCCAACTTAGTCTATTTTTTATTCTAAAACATCATTATTAGAAATAAAAATCATAATAAAAAATATCTTGCTAAAGAAGGCAATCCTTCAGAGTCTATACAGGGTGGAATAAGTTTGTCACCTCCTCCGAACTTGGAAATCGTTTCAAGGGCCCTTGGAGCATAAACCCCGCATTCAACTCCAAATAATGGTCATCTCGTCTCTCAATATTCAATGGTTTGGGGGAACCTCTAAATTATCCTCTCTCAAGATATTGATTGACATCCACTATCCCTCCATTATTTTGCTGCAAGAGACTCTAATCTTGGGCAATAAAGTCAGAGAGTCCTTTCAAAAACCATGTCCGAGTTGGTTTTCATGTGCAATGGAATCAAATGGCTTGTCGAGCGGGTTGCTCTCTTTATGGGACCCAAAATCTACTACCTTACAGGCCTTCTCATCATCAATTTGTATCATCTTAGACAGACATCTTATAGGATGCCCTTTCCCCATCAAACTAGTGAATTGTTACGAGCCTTATAGTGACATATAAGCCTTTTGGGACTTAGTCCAAGCAAGCAACCTTCTCTCAGACTATGCCTTCCTCTTGGCATGAGACTTGAACTTTACTACTTTTTCATGGGAGTCCTGGGGAATCTGTGCCCATTCTGATCCTTTGAGCTCTTAGTTCTTAATGATGTTGCAAAAACATAACCTCCGAGACATAAATCCTTTCCCTTTATGTCCCACCGAGAGAAATGGTAGGATAGGCATGGATGGTATCACAAATTGACTGGATAGATTCTTAATGGTTGGCCAGTTGGCCAAAAAGGTGGGGGGGCTTGGATCTTAGACTACTCATGATAAGATTTCTGATTACTTGCCTATCTTCATAGAATTGGACTTTGATCTGCACCAAAAAAAATATCCCTTCAAATTCAACCTTTCATCGTTGGAAAAAGATGAGGGATATCTGGAAAAAATATTTGGTCAACAATAGCTCTTTTGCAATGGCTTCCTTGGCCAGGAAACTTATGGAGCTAAGGAATGTGTTGATGGTCTAGGAAAGGAATAGGAAAGTGGAACAATAGGAAGAAATTTTGGCCATTGAAACAAAATATGAGCACATCTCTTAGACTTTCTCTTATTCTTCCTTCCCTATAGAAATAGCCTATAGAATGAGCTCCCTAGAAGCTATGAAAATTCAAATCCTAATAATGGAAGAAGAGGTTTGGAGATTAAAAAGTAGGGCAACCTGGATAAATAAGGGGGATGGTAACACAAATTTTTCCCACAATTATGCTAATCATAGAAGAAATATTAGCTCTATATGGGAGCTCGAGATAAAATAGGGAAATATTGTCTCTTCCTGCAAAAAATTAAAGGATGCAACCTCTTCCTACTTCTTCTCTCTCTTTAAGGATATGGGTTCGACCAATATCAATCCCCAACTTCATCTCATCAATCACTACTCGTTTCTTTTCAACCATGAAGAATGTGTTTAGATTGGTTGCCCTGTCTCACTTGAAGAAATTAAAGGAATTCTAAAGAAGTTCTCAAAAGACAAAATTATGAGCCCCAATGGCTAGATGGTTAAACTTTTCCTTTCATTCTTTGATCCCATAGAACCTGATATTTGCTTAATGGTGGAGGAATCTAAAATATCTAGGAAAGTCTCGGCATCCATCAATGCTACCTTCATAACTTTGATGCTAAAATTCTCAAATCCTAAGTCATTTCTTGACTTCAAGTTTATACCTTGTGTAACCTGGTATATGAAATAATCACAAAGGTAATATTTAATAGGATCAAGCGGTTTCTAGTTGAGAAGATGTCTACAAATCAATTTGGCTCCCTAGATGACAGGCAAATATGATGCCATTCTTATTGCACAAGAATTCATCCATGCTATTAAAACAAAAAATGAGAAAGCCCTTGTGTTCAAGATGGACCTCAAAAAATCATTTGACAAAGTCAATTGGACCTATCTTAGACTAGTCCTCCTACAAATTCGGATGGGCTTGGAAGTTACAAACTAGATCACGGGTTGTGTGTCCTCAGCTAATTTTTACATCTTAAACAATGGTTTACCCTCCAGTAAATTTACTTGCTCTTGGGGACTCAGGCAAGGATGCCCACTATCACCTCTATTGTTTTTCTTGTGATTTAAGGATTGAGCCACCTACAGCTAAAGGAAAAGCAAGAAGGTAAATATAAAGGACATTAAAATATCACATAATCAATACATCCCCCACCTTTTGTTCGTGGATGATGTGTTTCTTTTGGGTTTTGGCCTTGTAGCTGAATGGAAATCTTTTCACATAATCATAAAACGTTTTTGCAGTGCTTTTGGAATGGAGATCAATATTAACGAATCTTCCTTTCATCAATTCCCATTCAGCTTGAATATCCTCTCGAATATTTAGTCTTTTATTCCATTGCAGATTGTCTCAACATAAAATGTTATTAAGTACTTCAATTTCTTTCTAAAACCAAAGGATTATCATAAGGGGTATTGGATGTGGTTGAACAGAAGGGTGGAGCATAAAATAAAATTGTGGTGTTACAATTGGTTGTCACCGGGGGAGGAAATGATACTGGTTAAATAGGTATTGGAAAATATTCATGTACAGTGGACGTTGTTAGCTAAGATTCCCATTGTTATCCTTACCATTATCCTACAATTGACGTTCAAGTTTCTATGGACCGGTAAAAACTATAAAGAAGGGGTTCATCTTGCCAACTTGTCCTCTCTATCTATCCAAAAAAGGAGGATGGGGATTTAAAAATATGACCTAGTTTGCAAAAACTTTGGCTCTGAAAAATCTATGGAGAGGTTTGTTCAGTTAGGGACTTTGGTTCCAAGTTATAAAAGGGAAGTACTTAAATAGTTTTTCGATGGTGGACTAGATTAGAGTTCATGCCAATAAACCTGCCAAAAGAGGCTTTGTAGTCTGGAAAGCACTTTTGGTCTCCTCCCCCTTCATTTTCAACTAGCCAGCATGGAAATTTGGGGATGGAAAGTTAGTCATCCTTGGAAAGGACCCCTTCATAGGTGATTCCCATGTCCGCAAGATATCCTCTAAATTGATACAATACTTATATTCCAAGGGTATTTACTACCTGCACAACGTAAAAACAACGGATTCCTATCTTGCCTCCGTAAACTACTAGTGGACCTCAGTCGAGATAGGAATGGTTGGTTCTCTAGCTAAGGAATGGAATTTATTCATTAATGATATAAACCTCAATCGGGAGAGATTAAGTAATTCAAGGGACACTTTGGTTTAGAGATGAGTTTACTCATCTAGAAAGATTAGAGCTTGTCAAGCCTATGATGCGATAGCACATTCTAAGGTAGATTCGAATGACAGATGGTTGACCTTTTAGCAATTAAGACCAAAGTGGTACTAAATTTTCAACATGGCAGGTCACAATTTTTTGACTTGTTGTACATTCAATTTTTTAAATTCTGCTTGGAACTTATTGTATGTCTCTCTCCATCATAAATCAGACTATACATATTATAATATAATCTTATTTTTTAGGTTCTAACGATAGTTGTAGACTTTTTGTGTCACTCAAATAGTCACTATTTGAAAATATAGTTATGTATTGGTCCACTTGCAATCCATTTGTAAAAAGTTAAAAAGTAGTATTCAGCGGTGGGCATGTATTTTTTTTTATTCCATAGAATAACAAAAAAGTAACATTTACAATGAAGAAAAAAAAATCAAATATTATTTGTTTTTTGTTTACAAGTTGCCTAAGAAAGAAACACATCAAAATCTTGTATGTTCTTTGAATTTTCAAGACCACATATTTGGCATGATTGAAACCAAATTCAAAGGATGAACTGAAAGACATATTCACAAGCTTTCAGAAAGCTTGTAGATTTTGTATCGCGAGAAATATGTCTTTGAAGATTGTATTATGTGTTGGAAAATATATGAAATATGTCATCATTTAGTTTGTGAAGCTATGAGATTTTTTGTTTCATTTGTCACTAAACCATGTTTGTAGCTACATCTAAGTATATTCAATACTTAACCTTAAGAAGCCAAAGTCAGCATAAGTTTATCCTTAAAATTGCTTACAATCTTAATGTTAGTATATTGACTCTGGATCAAAAAAAATACCTACCTTTCTATGCAAATTTTCTTCTTAAATTTTTGCATTCTCTGTTTCTTTGTATGCAAGTGCCGCTCTTGAAATTTTGCATATTCATTTTCTTTGTAATAGGGAATATATCACTATTGTTCCTATGAATAACTATAGAAGTTGCACTTATTACTTATGGTTATTTTCAATATTGTCCCTTCTTGAATTATTATCTATCATTTCTCATGACTTTGCAAGTGATGTTAGTACAAGGAAATCGATTGGATTTCCAAGCCATATTAGAGGAATTGTTGTAGACATTGGCATGATCATATGTGTTTTGTGTTTTACCATGAAAATTTTGGCATGATTTTGAAAAAACCTTGCATAAATTTTTGGAAATTTGGGTTATAATTATAGAACTTCAATATTTTGGGTACCCCTAAGTTTTTTATAGTGCTAGATTGAAGCACTCTATTGTCATATTTTTTTACCAAAAGGTGATTGGATTTTGGCCATTTTTTGCAGAAATTGATGCCTCATAAACAACGTCATTATATATATGTTCAGATTTTGGAACAAAGTTAATTATTGACATTTCTTAATAATGAAAAGAAGAAAAAGAGAAAAAAAATTAATGATTGACTTCTATTCAAATCAATTTGAATAATGAAAATAACAATATATGAAATTCACAATATTTCGCACAATCAATTCTATTGCAATTAGATGAAAAGAAAAATTAATAGTTGACAATCCATATTTCACCCGACAAAATATGTCGAACATATGTTGTATCATTTAGTATAAAAATAAAAAATAAAAATTCCCTTTTGTGTATTAACTAAGGATCTTCATTAATATCACATATATTTTATCGTTTAGTTTAAAACAATAAATTCCCTTTGTGTATTAAGTAAATATCTTGATTAATATTGTTCTTAAATAGAAAATGTCAAGCACATTAATTTGTTGGTAGGGGAGGGAAGCCAGTTGTTTCATGCCCTCCCTTCCATGTATGTATATAATAAGATTTGTGCCACGAAGGTTGTACAATAGGTGTTTTACTAGGAGTGACACTTATCATGGTGGGTGGGCAATTCAATGTGAGATAATATGATGGGTTTTAATAAGGTGTTTAGGGTTTTTGGTGGAGGTGGTCGTCAAGTTTTTGTTATGTTGTTCGGACCCGATGTGTGGGCAATTTGCTGCCCCGACTCTTGTTCGCTCAGTGCAACAGCCTTGGGTTGATTTTCTATGTAAATAAACTAAACCAAGGCCATGGGACATGTATTCCAAGATGAATGGAGGGAAAATATTTATAATGGGCATCACTTGTAGTTTATTATTGGCTATGGAATTTGGCAATCGCATTGGCAAAGGCAAGAGGAAATAAATGATAATTTAATATGAGAAATAAAGGAAAATAGGATAAATGGGAGATTAAGAGACATAAATGTGCATGGGAATGGAAAATGAAGGAAAATGAAAAAACAGAGAGGGAGAACATTCTATGCCTCTCATGGTTACTCTTGTCTACTCTTAGTCACTCTTACACACTTAGAGCATTCTTGAAGCATTCTAGCATTCATTTGGACATTGAGGCATTCTCACTTGGACTTGTAGAGAGAAAGCACTTGAACATAAGCAAGCAAGAAAAGGAATTCTTAGGCAGCGAAAGATAAGGTTGGAAAAGTAGCTACATCATGAGAACATTGCAGGTAATAGGTTGCATGTGTTATTTCATTGTTGATATTTGAATGCATGGTACATTCATTTGGTTATTTGGTTGCTTAGTTATCATTGGCATGGGATTTTCCTAGATTGACAGTGGTTTCAACCTTGCATTGCCATTTCCTAGATAGCCATGGTGTAGTGGGTTCCTTGTTGTGATTAAGCTTTGGATGGATAGTAGACTTTGGATCCTGGTGAGGTGGTCTCAGGAAAGTTCCCAAAGGTTGAGGGTGGAGATGGGATTTCTCCTGGAACTCTTGACGGATGCGTGGAAACGGGAAAATTCTTGTGGGTATGGTGAAGAAAGTTGAAGGCATCTAAGCTTTTTTGGTGTTAGTGATTTCTAGACTAGTTCAGGAGAAATCACTGTGGTTAAGGGTTGAATAGGTTTGGCCTATGGAATCCTTGGTTGGTTCTATTTTGGTTTAACTCATATGATCCCACATTCATGCTTGGAATATGGCATGGGGGTGATTGGCTGAAAGAGAGATTTTTTTCAGCATAATCTATGGTCAGATGGTACATGGAAGTCCCTGACTTGGTTCTCTTATGTATATGTTATTATGTGCTATTTATTATTCAGATAAGTGAGCACATGTATGGCTTATTGTGTTGATTTCATGACCATTTTGTCATGGATTCATTTTGGCTAAATATTGGTTATAGGCATGGTATATTCTTGTTGGATATGTGCTCTTGTTATGAATCTTGCTTATGGCTTGATAAGTTATTGAATGGTATATGAAATCATGGGCTAACAAGTGTTGGTGCAACTAGTTTAGATGGCATTTATCATTCTTGATGATTCTCTAATCAAGTTAAGAATATTGTGAACAGATGTGAATTCATGACCTATAGTTACTATGTTTACCATGTGTTTGACAACATGTTTAGCATGTGTTTGAAAAATTTTGAGCAAGGTCTTACCTTAGTATTCATATTACTGACTTATTATCATCTTAGATTGAATTCTAGAATGTTTTAGGTTGTTCAAGTTAACTGACTTATAGCTAGCCCTGAAAATATGGAACTGGGTTGCTAGTTGCACCCTCCAAACTGGGAAACTTCGGTTGCAACTACACATAGGAAGGTTTGTATGTGTGGTTGGAGCCTTTCGGCCACATGCATAGCTTAGCATGTGTGTGGTTGGGTTGTCAGCTCAGGTGAAAAGAAAGTTCCATCTCAAGGGATGATCACCAATGGTTGTTGTATGGCACCTCAGTGATCGGGTTCCCCTAAGGGATCTTAGTAAGTTTCCGGTTTGTAGACCCCATTTCCATAACTAGAAATTGGATGTTGGGTCATGTCATAGTAACTCGCAGCTCATGTTTACCCTATAGATCTTATAAAAGTGGGTGAATGTGGGGTGGGGTGTTACAGTGTGGTATCAGAGCAAGGTTGTAACATTGGACCTTGAGCTAATGCAAATCATTATGCATGCATGTCACCTTGCCTATATGTTATTATGCATGCATGTTAGCTAATTATTTTCATGGTTATGATATCTGTGTTTGAGCTGCTATGATTGAGATGTTGTATTGTGATAATCTGGATCGGTATATGTATATGCAATAGCTTCCCTTGAGATACATTGAGGTATGATTTTGATTATGTTTTTATTTATCTAATAGTGGCATATTGCAGGAAATAAAAGGTCAAGAGATGAAGAGAATAATAGTTAAATATAGTTCATATGAATCTTCGTAGAGGCAGGAATAGACATTGGTAGGATGGGAGAGATCAATTGTGTAGTAGGGAGAGGAAAATTCTCCTGGTTTGGCAGACACAATGATAATTTTGAAGGCAAAAATCATAAGTTGCAAGGCAGACAATGAGTGTTTAATTTAGGCATAGGAAAGGCTTGGCAGAGCTCAAGAAAAGAAAGTTGAGGTTAATGTAGTCATCCTCCATAGTATTTTAGATTTGTAGAAGTAAGGACAATTGGGGATTAGTCATGGACAGGAAGAAAATAATAATGGTGCAAATGGAAGTAGGTCTCAGAAAGGGTATAGGATGCACATATATGATACAGTGAAGAGTGGTTGGTCCTTGGACACATTTGAGAGGAGGGCTAGTACTCATGGATTTTATCCTAGCTCTGGTTCTAAAAGACATCATCACCATCACTTCCAACATCCTTATAGGAGAAGTGAGAAGAGATACTTTCCAGAAGATTTCAAGAAATCCAAGCCTCCTACTTTTGATGGAGAAATGAAGAAATTAGAAGATGTAGAAGCATAGTTGCTTGGGATGTAGAAATTATTCAAATTGCATGATTACTCATAGATATCTACCTTCAGTCTCAAGAGAAAAACGAAATTATTCAAATTGCATGATTACTCATAGAACGTGAAATCCAAGATAGCTACCTTTAGTCTCAAGAGAAAAACAAATATATGGTGGGAAGATGTTAAGCATGTCAGAGGCATCAGAGAAGAGGAGTTGGTTTGGGATAAGTTTGAAACACTCTTCAGGAAGAAGTACATGTCTGAGAGATATTATGATGGAAAGACCAAGGAATTCTATGAGCTTAGGATGGGTTCCATAACATATGAAGTGTACACAACCAAATGTCTAGATTTATTGAGATATGTATCTTACCTCAAGGATGAGAAAGTGAAGATCCAAAGGTTCATCAGGGCATTGCTAGTAGCATTCAAATATTAGATTGAGTTTGATGAGCCTTAGTCATTTGAGAAAGCCATCAGAAATCTAAATCATTGTTATGTGCAGTCAAAGCGCAAGCCTGAGTTCAAGTGTGATTGGAAGGGTAACGAGAATATTAAAGGAAAATGGCCTAAGAAGTGAGGAAGATCTTAGGATGTAGGCGACAAGGAAAATGTGACACCTCATAAGAAATTCAATGTAGCTGAGAGAGCACATGGGTCTCAGCCTAAGGAGCAATAGAATAAAGGAAATGGCAAAAAACCTTTAAGGTGTTGGACTTGTGGTGGAGACCATTGCAAGATGAATTTTCCATCGCATTAGGGTGGAAGGCCTCAGATCTACAATGCTCAAGAGGCACAAAGAGTTGGGGATGTTGGTCAAAGCATTCCCCAGATCAATGCATCACTTGATCATAGGTAGGTAGATCATCAGGCATTTATTATCGAGATAGAATGAAAGCTTTGTGATCAATTTGTTTCTATTTTAATTGATCTTACACCAAACTATAACTATGTTAGTCATGACCTGGTGTAACAGTGTCAGTTGAATAAATAAGTGCATGCAACATCTTGGTTGGTGCAATTAGCTACAGGGATGAAGAGAAGAGTTCATCGTTGGGAGAGATATTATGCGTTTGAGGTTAATGTGATGCCTACATCAACACATCTAAATGTGATTCCTTTGGGTTCATATATCATGCTTTTGGGTATGGATTGTTTTTTCATTTATAGGACCAAGGTGGATTGTTATGAAAAGACCATTGAGTGTCTAGATGATGATGGAGAAAAGGAATCTTGCAGGGAAAGAAGAAGCCTACATCAGTGAGAATGGTTACAACTATGCAAGCCAAGCACTACCATAGAAAGGATGTTTATTGTTTGTAGTACATGTTTCCAGTGGCAAAGGGAAGGAAGATGAGGATGATGAAGTCCTGAGGAAGTATCTTGTTTTGCAGTAGTTTTAGGATGTGTTTCCTACAAATATAACAGAGCTTCCACTTCATATGGAAGTGGATTTCTCTATTGAATTGATGTCAGGAGTAGTACCATCATCTAAGGCACCTTACAAGATGACAATGCCTGAGTTGCTAGAGTTGACTTTGCAACTTAAGGAGATGCTTGATAAGGGATACATAAGGTCAAATGTGTCTCCTTAGGGAGCACCAATGTTTTTTGTAAGGAAAAAGGATGATACTCTAAGATTGTGCATTGATTACAGGTAGTTGAACAAGTTGACCATCAAGAACGTGTATCCATTGCCATAGATTATTGATTTGTTTGATCAACTGAAGGGAGCTGCAGTATTTTTGAAAATTGATCTAAAATCAAGATATCATCAGGTGCACATCAAAGAAGAAGACATTTACAAGATTTAATTTCATACAAGATATGGGTATTATGAGTTTGTGGTGGTTCTTTTTGGCCTTACCAATTCTCCAGCCACTTTCATGTCTTTGATGAATAGTGCGTTGTGCCCTTACCTAGATAAGTTTGTGATAGTCTTTGTTGAAGTTATATTGGAATATTCAAAGAATGAGGAGGAGAATGAAAATCACCTGCAAGAAGTATTGATATTGTTGAGAGAGCATAAGTTGTATGCCAAGCTCAGCAAATGAATTTTCTTTCATACTTAGATTCTTTACTTGGGACATGTTGTTTACAAGGAAGGGATAATAGTGGATCTGGAAAAGATTAAAGTTATCATGCAGTGGGAAGCTCTAAAGAATGTGGATGAGGTCACATAATTCATGGGAATAGCATGTTATAATAGGAGGTTCATCAAGAACTTCTCCAAGATTGTCTATCCTATCACATCATTTCATAGGAAAGGGAAGAAGTTTGAATGGAATATTGAGTGTGCGTCTAGCTTTGAGTAGTTGAATTAGTTGCTTTGAGCAGTTGAAGTAGTTGCTATGATTTTGAATATTGAAGATCACATCCTTTCATAGGAATGGGAATAAGTTTGAATGGGCTATTGAGTGTGCAGCTAGCTTTGAGTAGTTGAAGCAGTTTCTTACCAACACTATGGTTTTGAATATTGCAAATCCTAATCAAGAGTTTGTGGTTTGTAAAAATGATTGCAATGAAGGACTTGGTGGAGTCCTGATGTAGGAAGGGTAGGTGGTTTTCTATGAATCAAGGAAATTGAATGAGCATGAGAAGAAATATGTGAATCATGATCTTATGTTGGAATCCATCATTCATGCATTGAAGATGTGGATGAATTATCTTCTTGGTAGGAGGTTTGTCTTAATGAGTGACATCGTGGACTGAGGTACTTGTTTGACCAACCCAGTCTGAATGCAAGGCAAGCAAGTTGTTTGTCTATTCACAGTGAGTTTTATTTTGAGATCAGCTACTTTAAGGGAAAGGAGAACTAGGTTGTGGATGCTCTCAGTAGGAGAGTGCAGGTGAATCATATTTTAGTTGTGATCTCTTATGGGATAGAATTACAGGAGCAGATCTTGCATACAGGACAACATGATGAGAAGTACCAACAACTAAAATAGAGGTTTCCACAACAAGGTAAAGGTGATTGGGGATGAGAAGTATCACCTCACAACAGATGGCTTGGTTGGATTCAATATCGAGATTTATGTGCTAGATAGTAGCAAGTTGAAGAAGCTTATATTGAGAGAGTTTCATGTCAAGTCATATTTAGGTCACCCAGGATACCAAAAGACTTTGAAAACTATCAAGAAGTTATACTATTGACAAAATTTGAAGAAATATGTAGTTGAGTTTGTTATAAGTTGTTTAGGCAATCAGCAGGTGAAAGATGAATGCAATCATCCAGCTGGTCTATTGCAGCCTATTTCGATTCCAGAATGGGAGTAGGAGATCATTTCCATGGACTTCATTACAAGATTATTGAGGACATCAAGGCAGCATGATTCCATCATGGTTGTGGTTGATAGGTTGAGCAAGTTAGCTCACTTCATTGTAGTGAAGTCTACTAATTCATCTAGTGAGGTAGCTCAGACCTTCATCAGGGAAATAGTGAGGTTGCATGGGGTTCCCAGGAAGATTATATCAGATAGAGATGCCAAGTTCACTTCCAGGTTTTTGAAGGATTTGTTTGCAAGTTCGGGGACAAAGTTAGCCTTTAGCACAACTTATCATCTACAGACAGATGGATAGACAAAGAGGGTTAATAGGATCCTTGAGGATATGTTGAAGATTAGTATTTCATGCATCAATAGAGGAAGTGGGAGGAGTATCTTCCACTGGTGGAATTTTCATATAAAAATGGGTATCATGAATCTTTAAAGTTGAGTCCATTTGAGGCTCTCTATGGGCAGAGTTATAATACTCCTATCATCTGGAGTGATCTAGTGAATAAGGTGTTGATTGGACTAGATTGTTAGCATAGATGGAGCAGGAGATGCAAGTTATTAAAAGGAATTTAAAGGCATCACAAGACAAGCAAAAGATTTATGTGGATCATCATAGAGCATTCAAGGAGTTTCATGTTGGGAAGTATGTTTACTTATGCATCATGCCCAAGAGGAGCTCCTTGAGGCTTAGGTCATGTGTCAAGTTGGAATCTCAGAATTATGGGCCTCCTGAGATCCTTGAGAGTATTGGACCAATGGCATACAGACGTGCACTGCCGCTATCAATGAAATTCCATGATGTTTTCCATGTTTCATTGCTTAATAGATGTGTCCAAGATGTTGATCATGTGATTGATTGGTCTTTGTTGAAGGTGGAACCAAAGGAAGAGTTCTAGCGAAAGTCCCAATGTATATTGCAGCAGAGAAAATGCGTGCTGTGGAACCGAGCAATATAGTAGGTTAAAGTGCAGTGGGAGCACTTTGGACCTGACGAAGCTACATGGGAGATGGTTGATCAGATGTGGAAATTATATCATTCTTTATTTGTTGGTTGAAGCAATGTGTTGTGTGTGTGTTAATTGTAAATACCACATCAAGTTGTGTTTATAAAGCTCCAATAAGCAGTATGTTTGTCATGTTTTCAATAGTTGGTCATTGTAAATATTGCATCGAGTTGTGTTATAAAGCTCCATAAGTAGTATGTTTTACTGGTCAAAAAGTGTTATAGAACACCAAGGACGATGTTCTCCTGAGGAGGAGGGGTGTGTAATAACCCTAGGTTTATTTTCTATGTAAGTGAATTAAACCAAGGTCATGGGACACGTATTCCAAGCTGCATGGAGGGACAAATGTTATAGTGGGCATCGCTTGTGGTTTGTTATTAGCTATGGAAATTGGTAATGGCATTGGCAAATACAAAAGGAAATAAATGATAATTTAATATGAGAAATAAAGGAAAATAGGAGAAAAGGAAGATGAAGAGACACAAATATGATGTAAGAGAAAAAGAAGGAAATTGCGGGAAAAAGAAAGGAAAAGGAAAACAAAAGGAGAGGGAGAAAATTCTATGCCTCTCTTGGTTACTCTTGGCTACTCTTAGTCACTCTTACACACTTAGAACATTCTTAAATCATTCTAGTATTGACTTGGACATTCACGCATTCTCACTTGGACTTGGAGAGAGAAAGCACTTGAACAGAAGCAAGCAAGCAAAGGAATTTGTGGGCAACAAAAGAGAAGGTTGGAAAAACATCTACAGTAGGAGAACATTGTAGGTAACAAGTTGCATGTGTGATTTCATTGCTAAGATTTAAATGCATGGTACATGCATTTGGTGATATGGTTGCTTTGTTGTCATTGGCATGGGATTTTCCTGAACTAAAATTGGTTCCAGCCTTGCCTTGCCATTTCCTGGATAGTCGTGGTATAGTGAGTACCCTATTGTGATTAAGTTATGGATGGTCGGTAGACTTTGGATCATAATGAGGTTGTCTCAGGAGAGTTCCCAAGGGTCGAGGGTGGAGATGGGATTTCTCGTGGAACTCTTGATGGATGGGTGGACACAGGAAAATTCCTCTGGGTTTGGTGAAGAAAGTCAGAGGCATCCAAGTTTGTTTAGTGTTAGTGATTTCTAGATCGGTGTAGGTGAAATCACTGTGGTTGAGGGTTGAGGAGGTTTTTCCCTCTGGAAGCCTATGTTGGTTCTATTTTGGTTTAACCCATATGATCCCACATTCATGCTTGGAATATGGTATGAGGGTGGTTGGTTGAAAGAGAGATTTGGTTCAGCCCTATCTATGGTTAATGGTACATGGAAGAACCTAACTCGGTTGGCTTACGCATATGTTATTATGTGTTATTTCTTATTGAGATCAATGAGCACGTCTATGGGTTATTGTGTTAATTTTATGACTAGTTTGTCATGGATTCATTCTAGTTAAGTGAAAGTTATAGGCACGGTATATCCTTGTTGGATAATGTGCTCTTGTTATGAAACTTTTATGGCTTGATAAGTTACTGAATGGTATATGAATGCATGCGATAGCGTGTTGTTGTAGGTAGTTGAGAGGGAATTGAACCTTCTTGATGATTCTATGATGAATTTAAGAAGACAGTGAACAAAAATGCATTCATGACCTGTAGTTACTATGTTTACCATGTGTTTGACAAAATGTTTAACATGTGTTTGGAAAATTTTGAGCAAGATCTTTCCTTAGTATTCATCTTACTGACTTATTATCACCTTGGATTGAATTCTAGAAAGTTCTCGGTTGCTCCGGGTAGTTGGCTTGTAGATAGCCCTGATAATCCAAAACTGGGTTGCTATTCGCAACCTCTGAACAAGGAATTTTTGGTTGCAACCACATGGAGGAAGGTGTGTGCAGCTAGAGCCTTCTAGTTGCCTGCATAGCGTGGCATGCATGTAGATGGGTTGTGAGATCAAGTAAAAAGAAAGTTCTAGATTAGGGGTTGATCACTAGTGGTTGTTATTTGGAAACTTGGTGATCAGGTGCCACTGAGGGGTTTCAATAAGTTTTTGGTTTGTAGACCCCACTTCCATAACTATAACTTGGATGTTGGGTCATGTCATAGTAACTCCCAGCTCATGTTTACCCTGGAGAGCTTGTAAAAGTGGGTAAACATGGGGTGGGGTGTTACAACCGATCTCCTTCTTTGGTCAACCTGGAACTTATTCGTTGCACTAATAGAGACTCTTTGTTGTTTCATCTGGTTCGTGGGGGGCTAAGGGTTTATTCTGTTGTGGTTGTTGGTTTATCCTTCCATGGACCATTGTGTCATGCCCGTGGGACACCAATGGTTGGTATATTTGTTTGCATTGGACCATATGTGATATCTTAGTCAATTCAGCGGTGGATATGGAGGTTTCGTACTCTAGTCAGTTTTCATGAGGGTAAGACTTATTTTCACTAGTTTTTTCCATGAATTTCCTATGGGTTTTTGCAGTTTGCTTGAGACCTGACTCCACCATTTGTCTATGTTGCAAGTAAGCTATAGCAAGGTGTTAGGGCCTTTAAAACTATTGCAACAACGTTTGTGCATGGAAATGGCTTCGTCGTTGGTTCTCTGGAAGGATTTTTAATCCTCCCAACTACAACTCTATGTTTATCAACTCATTCCATCCATCTACTGGGAATTGTAGTCCATTATGTGGGTGTTAAGAAAATGTGTTCTTTGTGGATGTAAATTGCTCAAATATACAACCATCTTTCTTAGAGATTTTGAAAACCTATGTCTGAGAGTTGAAATGTCTATTTTGATAGTCACAAATGAGGTTCTTTTTTATGCAATGTTTGCTCGACTTGTGAAAAAAATCCCTGCTCCAAGGCTTCAAAGAAATCCATTTTGTACAAATTATCATATGGTTTTTGTAAATTATCTTAGGTTTTTTGTAAATTATCTTAGGGTTTTTGTGAATTAGTTTTTAAATAAAGTAATTTGGTATAAATCTAAGCATTATTCATTCAACTCCTCTGTATAATTGCCTATTAATTTTGTGATTGTACTATGATCATGAAATGTGTTGAATGTGGATGATTCTTGTAGAAAATGTCAAAACTTGAAGGGTTTTTGTAAATTAGTTTTTAAATACCCTGTCTCATAAGTGAAATTTCTATTTTGAAAATCACAAATGAGGGTTTTTTTGTTGCAATGTTTGTTCGACTTGTGAAAGAACTCCCTGCTTTAAGGGCTTCAAAGAAATCTATTTAGTACAAAGTTATCATAGGGTTTTTGTGAATTAGTTTTTAAATAAAGAAATTCGTTGTAAATATAACCAAAATTCATGAATATCCTATACATAATCACCTGTTAATTTTTTTATTGTACTGCGATGATGGAATGTGTTGAATGTGGATGATTCTTGCAAGGAACATCAAAACTTTTAGGGTTAGTTTCAAGGTCATAAATTTCTTCACACTTCTTTTGGCTTCTTTTATGGTAACTTCATGGAAACCTTAGGGATAGGGTTTTGGTTGTGTGCCCCTTCAAGCAAAGTAAAATATAGGTTATGCCCTCGTCCATGACTCCATGGCGCACATGGACCTTGAGAAACACTGATTAAGTGAACTAATTTAACCCCGGTCAAACTAATTTTAGGCATAGTTCTGTTTCTATTTTTAGTTTTGATACAAGATACGAAATTGAATTTACTTGTTGCAAATGAATTTTTAGTTGTAGGTCCTTCATTTGCAACAATTAAAGCCTCTTATGATACTTAGAGGAGGCAACATATTATTGATTTTCTGCAAACATTTTAAGAGTGCAGAGAATGTACAAACTAAATGCATCGATATTATCAAGAGATAATTTAAGGTTTTTGTAAATGAATCTTGTTATCATCTAATCAAACCTTCTCCAAGGTTATCCGATATTTTTATTGATTGGAACAAACCTACCATATCTCTTGATCAATGTGCACACCTAGTGGATCTAATTTATCTCTAATTGTTCCTTCAAACAGAGTCGGTTCTTATGGAATGATGTTGAGCTTTGACCGTAAGTCATTTATTCCAACTGTAATAATATCAATCCCATCAATGAGTATTTTTCCTCCAAGAGGTTCAACTATTCAAAAAAAGGCCAAGACTAGAGAAGATTTTCCATTGCTTGTCTTGCCCACGACATCGAGTTTTTCCCCTCCATTAACCCAACACACTAAAATCAAAAGAAAAAAATTATTAGTAATAAAATAAACCAACTACCGGATATTGTCTTCGATGCATTTAAATTGAACTAATTAAATTGAAATCAAAACAAAGTAATTGAACACATTTAGTGCATCTAACAGGTTTTTATGTTTTTGTTTTGATCCTTGTTTATAGTTGAGTTTCAAAGAGACTTCTATTCAAATGTTGTAATATGTAAGGTATTAGCTTTAATTTCTTTCAAATAATAGTGAACATTTCGGGATATTCTTGAAAAAAAAATTCTACACCAAAAGGCAAACAACTTTTGCTTGGGTGTTGATTGTGTAAAATAGTTTGTAAATTTGTATGATTCATAAATTATTTCAAATCATGAAATACTGAAATTAAATTTCATATGATGCTCCAAAGGAAAACATTTATGTGGAAACCTCTTTGATGTCAATTTATATTCAAAGGTCCACATTAGCCAAAGAAGGAGAGCTCTTCACATAGGACCATAATCCACTCATAAACAACCCATCCATGTAAGAGCTAGAGAGTTGGGCTAATGCGCCTCTAGCCATGTGTTGTCACACTATGACAATGACCCTCCATATTGTTTTCATATGTCAATTTTGGAGCCTGCATCAACTTTTTTTTCAAGCTCCTTAGTGATGTCATGTTATTTGATTTGTTATTTTTGTGTTTTCTCCGAGTGTCGCACCCTACTAAGTCAATGTTTCCTAAGCATGTTCACTTAACCAATATAATAGCTTGAGTTAGTTAGTCCATTGTTGGGTGATCTCATCACTTAACTTGACTTAGAAACTTTCCTTCTCGCCATGCACACACTCGAAAAACACACAAAAGCACAGAAAAAAACAAGAAAAAGTAAGAAAATCACTCAGAAAAGAAAAAGCGCACTCCAAGTTAGTGAAGGCATGTGCCCAACTTGAGAGCACTCCTTTGGGCTAAAGTGTGCCATCCTTGAGTGCACTCCTTCATGATGAACAAGTGTGCCCTGCTTGAGCACACTCCTTTGTGTTGAAGGCATGCGCTCTTCGTAGGTGCATGCATGAGCAACTTGTTCCACGTCAGTGCACTCCTATAAAATAGGAGCCCACTTAACTTACCTAAACTAATCCTTTCACTCGTCAACAAGTGGTGCTCATGAATGAATCAATTTTTCATGTTAACCTCTTTAAATCAACTACGTCAATCATTCATTTACATAATCGTTCGATCTAAGTTGGGTGTGTTAGCCTCCTATACCAATAGGTTTCATCTTTCATGATTGTCTTGATTGAACTATGGAATATGTTCAAACCTTCTTTCTTGAGCAAAGGTGTTCCATATTCTTGAAAAACCAAAAAATCAAAAAAGTTAAAAAATGTAAAGAGGGTGTACCCTAAAAGAAAATCAAAGGGTAAGAAAAATAAAGTGGTCAAAAAAAGAAGTGAAAGAAATGAACCCCAAGAAAAAAATAGACCAAGGAAAGTGTGCAAATCCAAATGCCACTACTACTTCATTTTTGTAATAAAACAATTGTGTGCAGCTTGTCCAACCTTTGCCACAATTCATGAATAAGTCAAACTGTTTAAACTTGGCTTACTCATATTTCAATTTCATGTTGTAGATTAGAGAATAAATATCTGACCAAACAGTTTAATCTTGGCAGATAAGTAGATAGTTAGAGTTAATAAAAGGTGCTCAACAGTTTAATCTGAGCCCTTGGATGTAATAAGGGTAGAATTAGATAGATTTTCCTTGTGAAAAGAAAAAATGTTGATGAGGGTTTGCAAGTGTAAATGCACCCTAATAAGGAAGAGAAAATGGTAGTATTACGTAGATAGGGTAGGTAGATGGTGCTGCAAAGTGTTATCTGATGAATGATGCTGCTACATGTTTTTGATCCTTTACTTTCATCACAAGTACTAAAGCAGGAAATACGCTGGAAAATCACCACAAGCAAAGTCAAACTCATTAACCTCCTTCATCACTTTCCCCTCAAAAGTTTTACTAATTCCCCGCAAAGTACTAAGGTATTTGGAGATCAAAGGGGCTCAAGGCATTTCCTTGACCTCTAGAGGGACCGGACCCTCGGCCTAATGATAAAAAAGACCTAAGTACTTAAGATAATCCATCATTATAATCTTCCATCTTTAACTTTGTCCTAAGTAAAATCCTATTTTACTTAGGAAACTCATGCAAAATCCCATAAAATCCCTCAAAATAACTTGCTATTCTAAGTTTAAGTGTTGAAGATAAAATATTGCAATTTATTTCAGAAGTTATCACTTTCTTAGATGTGCAAAAATATTTTGAGTTTCCTTGTCCTTTGCCATATTTACACTTAACTCTATTATACTAAATCCCTAATAAAATACCTTATCCTAAGTATATAACTCCCTTTTTATAAATATCCAAAAACCCTTATATTATATAGTTTAACCAAAGTAATTATTTTCCCAAAAATTCATTAAAAACCCTGCTTTATAAGCCCTTTGGTTAAAATTATCATTATATTATAATACCGCCCTTATGGTAATTAAATAATATTTGTTTGTTACCATATAAATAAAAAATATATATAAAAAAACTTTAAACATGCCATATGTATGTTTAAATACAAAAATATGAATAAAACTTCTGAAAAGTTTCGTGCCACCGTGGTTTGTCCACCTGGCAATCCCCGCCCCGACTGCAAGTAAAACTCAATGTTCTTTGTTTTTCACTGAAATAGTGATTAAAAATCATCACTAAGTCCTTCCCAGAGGTTTTAAAACTGTGTAATTGCTCCCTGAACCAAAATAACCTTTTTCGCCTATTAGATATCGCCCGGGGTGATTAGATTAAATCGTAAACTGTTTTAAATCCCGACGGGCCCACATCTGAAACCTCCATTTGAATCCACAAGAACCAAAATGGAGGTGTCGGCAGCTCTAAATATTACTCCACTGAATGCTCCTCACCGTGAATTGGAATATTTACCTTTGATAGATGAAGATTTCCAAATTAAAGACCTGCATTTTGATGAAAGTCCCCTATTGAGCTATTATCGCTGCAGAGACGAATACTCAAGGGGGCACGATCTTATAGGGTTGTGGGAATCCAATCTCCCAAGATATCTCATTCCTTCAGTCATTTATTTCCCAGAAATCATCCATTACTGCCATTCTAACTATGATCTGACTCAAAGAGCTGTAATATCCCTTGACCAGAGTGTTCTTTTCCCCATTACTCCCCAAGCTATCAATATGATGCTCCGTTTTGAACCTGGTCAAAACCTCACTCCCTTGTCCATTGGGGAATTGCTTGAAAAATCTACTCGGTTGTCCCCTGAAGAGGTAATCAGAAGATCACATCCTTGGATAAAAAGTCTTAATACTAGTCATAATATTTGTTTACTCCAATATTGTTATCAAATCTATTCAAACATAGGTTAGAAGGCATAACAGCTAAAGAGTATCAGTGGTTAAAGTGTATCAGGTAAAAGTCAGTGAAAGTTAAAACGAAGTTACAGAGTAGTCAAAGGTAAATAGTAAAAGTGAATACAGAAGGTAGTAAAATGGTAAAAATAGATGATAATACTTTCACCAATATTGAGGTTTGTCTAAAGTGAAAGTAAAACAGTCAAAAGAGCAAGAAAGTAAAAAGATGAAAAAACATAACAAGAAGGAACATTTTTGCAGAAATTGCATATTTTAGTCATAGTTTTGCAGAAAATATTGTGATCAATCCAAGATTAATTTTACAAAAATGAAGGAGGTTTATGTTCTTAAGAGGGCCATCTACAAAAACCTCTCTCACGTTTCTAACAGCCATTATGGTTTTGGAAATATTAAACAATGTTGGAAAGCACTTTTTGCAGAAAATTTCAGTTTAAGTCATCATTTTGCAGAGAGTATTTTGGCCAATCCAAAATACTTCATACAAAACTGAAGGAGGTTTTTGTTCCTAAGATACCCATCTACAAAAATCTATCTCCGTTTTTTCACAGTGATTTTATAATGAGAGATACATGTGCATCTTTATAGGCCATTTTTCAGACTCTGTAAAACTCTGTTTTACACATATTTTTTACAGAGATTATTATGCATGGCTGGAGAGGCATTTTGGGAAAATGAAAGAGGTTTATCTCACCAACATATTGATCTACAATAACCTCTTTTACTTTTTACATATCTATTACGTATTGAGAAATACAAAATTATCATTGGACCCTAAGTTTGCAGAATTGTTGGAGCAGATTGCACAAAGAAAGGAAGCAGTTAGTGACTTGGATGCCTCATCATCAACTAAGAGTTGGATCAAATTCGAATTCTTCTCTTTTTCATCACCTATCCATACAAAATAGTGCCAAATAGATGCATTAGTTTGAGTGTCCTTTAATTAAGTTCTATTTATGTAAATAGTTGGAGAGATTTGTGAACCAATTTTGATATTTGTTTCAAGATATTTTAGTTTAGAATTGGTATAAATACTCCACTCTTGGAAGCATTGAGGGGATTCCATTACTTGGCTGTAACATTGAAACTTCAGAATAAAAGCGCTTGGAGAAATTTTTCGTGGCTTGGCTGGATGAGGATTTAAAGCACAGGACTTGTTGCAGGATTCATGTGTTGGACAGCAGTTCAATAAGTGTTTCTACCCTTTCTCTGAAATTTTATATCAGTCTATAATATCATCATATCCATTTATGAATAATTCGCATAAGAGATTGGAACAGAATTCGCTTAATTGTGCTCTGTTTTTATATGTTATTATTCTTGATTTTTTCTTCCAAATTAGTTATAAGCATGAATTCTTAAATGCTCTTGCTTTACTAATTTAAACACTGTTGGTTACTATAACAAAGGATTCTTCATTACTCTTTGTTTGTAGTCATTTCATTTCTTTCTTTTGGACATGGTGAAAGACTCTTAGTTGCCTTTCATCCCTTCAAATTCATCCCATCCA
>APFE030190279.1:275740-342758 GCA_000404065.3 Pinus taeda
GATGATAATACTTTCACCAATATTGAGGTTTGTCTAAAGTGAAAGTAAAACAGTCAAAAGAGCAAGAAAGTAAAAAGATGAAAAAAAATAACAAGAAGGAACATTTTTGCAGAAATTACATATTTTAGTCATAGTTTTGCAGAAAATATTGTGATCAATCCAAGATTAATTTTACAAAAATGAAGGAGGTTTATGTTCTTAAGAGGGACATCTAAAAAAACCTCTCTCACGTTTCTAACATCCATTATGGTTTTGGAAATATTAAACAATGTTGGAAAGCACTTTTTGCAGAAAATTTCAGTTTAAGTCATCATTTTGCAGAGAGTATTTTGGCCAATCCAAAACACTTCATACAAAACTGAAGAAGGTTTTTGTTCCTAAGATACCCATCTACAAAAATCTATCTCAGTTTTTTCACAGTGATTTTATAATGAGAGATAAATGCACATCTTTATAGGCCATTTTTCAGACTCTGTAAAACTCTGTTTTACACATATTTTTTACAGAGATTATTATGCATAGCTGGAGAGGAATTTTGGGAAAATGAAAGAGGTTTATCTCACCAACATATTGATATACAATAACCTCTTTCACTTTTTACATATCTATTACGTATTGAGAAATACAAAAATATCATTGGACCCTAAGTTTGCAGAATTGTTGGAGCAGATTGCACAAAGAAAGGAAACAGTTAGTGACTTGGATGCCTCATCATCAACTAAGAGTTGGATCAAATTCGAATTCTTCTCTTTTTCATCACCTATACATAAAAAATAGTACCAAATAGATGCATTAGTTTGAGTGTCCTTTAATTAAGTTCTATTTATGTAAATAGTTGGAGAGATTTGTGAACCAATTTTGATATTTGTTTCAAGATATTTTAGTTTAGAATTGGTATAAATACTCTACTCTTGGAAGCATTGGGGGGATTCCATGACTTGGCTGTAACATTGAAACTTCAGAATAAAAGCGCTTGGAGAAATTTTTCGTGGCTTGGCTGGATGAGGATTTAAAGCACAGGACTTGTTGTAGGATTCATGTGTTGGACAGCAGTTCAATAAGTGTTTCTACCCTTTCTCTGAAATTTTATATCAGTCTATAATATCATCATATCCATTTATGAATAATTCGCATAAGAGATTGGAACAAAATTCGCTTAATTGTGCTCTATTTTTATATGTTATTATTCTTGACTTTTTCTTCCAAATAAGTTATAAGCATGAATTCTTAAATGCTCTTGCTTTACTAATTTAAACACTGTTGGTTACTATAACAAAGGATTCTTCATTGCTCTTTGTTTGTAGTCATTTCATTTCTTTCTTTTGGACATGGTGAAAGACCCTTGGTTGCCTTTCATCCCTTCAAATTCATCCCATCCACTTTAAATTTTAAGGATTGTTCTCTGTCTAGCTATCTTGCCCTGTAATACCATCTTGTGCTTAGATTAGAAATCCAGTAAATCCATCCTTTGAGTCCATAGCCCAATGGACTGAAAGATCTGAATCTTGCCCTTAGTTTGTGGATTCCACCATTTTCCCAAAACAAACTCTTGAATCTATAACTAGCCTAAAACCTTCTAAGAACAAAGATAAATCATAAAGAGAGAGCCCTCTCTCGATGCAGAGTGGCTAGATTCTTCATCTAAAAGGTTGGTTTGTGGTTACCTCGGGTATACTTTCCTCTTACACAACTTCTAGGAAAAACTGAGTGATAACAGGGTGCACAACTAGGAATCAAGAAACTCTTATTCAACTAGTGCTACAAGTAATTTTTGCATGCTGAATCTTTTCAATCCCTTTCATGATTTCATTATTGTTCTTGCTTTTCTTGATGTCGTTTCTTGGTTTTTCAATTTGATTGTTGGTGTTTATGCTCAATATTCATGTTGCAAAGTGTTAATATGTTGTCGCATGTAGAAACTCTTCACATTCTTCAACCCTTTCATATTCCGCTGTGAATGTGACAAAAACTATATAACCTTATGGATATTTATTCTCCTCATATTATCATAAATCCTATTATTTAAACTTTTTATGAGCTTCCAATAGCTAGAGTACACTTCTTGAGCTTGAAGTCCCATCAGACCCAAAAATTGTGCCCATATTGAGTAAGTTTTCCTCTTGAGTTCACTTCTTCACCACGAAGAATTGTGCCCTCCCTTGATCACATGAAAGCATCATGAAGACATGAAGCATCTTCCTTCATCCCTTTGGCATGTGACAATGCGCCCTCCTTTCTCTTGAGCACATGAGCGCACCACAAAGGCTTGAAGACCTGACTGCATCATCCTTCGTCCCTTCCAATTTTGAAAGTGTGCCCTCCATTTCTCCTTGAGTGCACGAGTGCATGGTGAAGGCTCAAAGACCCAAAAACTCACCCCTTTGATCGTTCGAAGTGCAAAAGTGCACCCTTGAGGTTTCCTTTCACTTGCTTAAGCGCATGAGTGCACTGCAAAGCCTTAAATGACCCCTTACACTTGTTCATGCTTTGCAAGTGCACCCTCCTAGTTTTCATGTCCATTTTCTCACGCATGCAAGTTATTTTTTGTTGTCATTCATATATTTTCATGTATAATTACATGTGATGGTTATTTGTACATGATTTACATGTATTGTTGCATAGTTAGGTTGATTTAAGCTAATATTGTCATTATGGTTTGTTGGCACAAATAGGTGCTCGTGCTACAAGTATTGTCACTTAGTCATCATATGTTGGAGCCATGTTTCCTCGTAAACTGGCCTCCAAATAACTCTTAGAAGCAAGCACTGATGAACCTATCAAAGTTACAAATCCAAAAATTCCCATATTTGCATACACCCAGTGCTTTATTGATAAGACTACAGAGGTCACATGGAACAAGATATAAAACACATTCATGCAGGAAAAGTTTGTTGAGGACTTATAAGATGTGCATGCATACATCAACATCAAGAAGTCCAGAATGCATAGGATCGCATGTAGATTCCCGGTCATGCCATGTTCAGAGGTGATCGAATGGATCATTACACATATGGACGACTCTCACCTTGTGCTCCACAGTAAGAGTGGTGGTCATCTCGCCACCTATTATGGTGAAGACATGCAAGCATATTATAAGATGATTAAGCCCACCGAATATGCAAATGATAGCTTTTACACAAGATGGGCCGACCTCGACACAAGTGACGTTATCAAATCATGGTGTCAAGAACCTGCCAAGTTTTTCCATCACCCATCTGCAGTATATCCAACAAATATTCTCAAAGATGTATATCAATATTTGTTTGCCATGTATTTTTAGTTGTATGGGTGCAAGAACATTGAGGCGTTCAAGGAGAATTGGATATATACGCTCACTGTAGTGGTGACTCAAGGTCGAGTTTTCAATTAGGAAGATATATTATCATATGAGTTGTAGTGTCATGTGGGGCAAGCAAAATCATCTTCAAGGGTGAATGAAGCACCAGAATTCTACATGTTTGTATTTCTATTGGATGAAATTTGTGCAAAGTATGCATTCTCAAGAATGAAATGGAACTAGACTAATAAAGAGAATTTATCGGTTTACGTTCACTGTAGAGTGTTATCAAAATTAAGCTTTAGAGCCGTGTATGACAAATTTTCTGAGCACTTCTTTATAGTTATCTTTCAGATAATATTCGAGATCGATACTCTTAGCATGACCAATCAGGTGAGGAGTCACTCTGAGATATCATGGACTGGTTTACAGCTCCTAAGGGTACATGCATCAGATGTTTTGGTTGTCATATATCCCCTCATCTTACACCACGATATGTGACCAACAATGTGGTCATGCAAGAAGTAGAAAATACACTGGACAAGGGACGGTTGGGATGAGCCCTAGTATTGCAACAAGAATGTTGCAACTCTCAAGACTACAAACTTAAATTATCAACTCGCAATTTTTACAAACTTAGAGGTGATAGTGCTATTTCATAGTAGCTCAAGCTCTACTCATGTCACCTTTAGTCATTGAATCAAATCAATGCGTGCAGGGACCACTCCTTCATCTAGCTTACAAAGAGAATTTGCATGAAAATTCAAGAGTTTACTCTAATTGCAAGACAATGAACATTATCCTAATTGCATAAATGAAAGTGTCATTCATCAATTATAAACACTAACTATTGTTGCAGGAAGGGAAAATACTATACTAGTTTCATAAATGAACCATGTTATTCTACTTTTAAAACAATCAAGTCAACAATCTACTTGCAAAATGTAAATAATTACTTTGTTTGCAAATTGCCTTGAAAGAGAAATTTAATCTACAACAAGTTACTAGAAAATCTAAGTGTGTAACTTCAAAAATGAGGTCTAATATATTTGCACTGAAGAGTTTCTATTTATATCATTGAGTGTAAGATGGTTTTAGATTTAGTAGTAGGATCCTTACTCATTGCATAAAATAATACTCATTATGTTTCAAGTGTGGAAATTTGCCTCTTAATTCTAATTGTTGTCTTGTACTTGTAATGAAGGAAGAATGGGTCTAGATTGGTCCTTGGGTCTCCCCAATCATGGATTCAAAGCCTTGAGGTAATTATTCAATCCCAAAATGAAAAAATAAATATCTTAGAGAAAATTTGACCAAGTTTAGGTAGTGTTACAGGACTATTACAGGATGTTAGAGGATACCCTGTTTTCTTACAGGATTTCCCTATTTTGCTACAGGATTGGGTCCAAGAGCATCATGAGGGATAGAAATTCATTCTGAAGGTGGAGGAAGCTAGATGAGGGTGTATGAAGTATATGTGAGGCATTTTTCTAAGCCTAGCACCTCTCAGAGGCTCATTTTTCATAAAAATACATGCTCACGGTGTCCTTCAATGATCCAGAAAAGATGATCTCAGTGGAAGAATTTGAGAGCAGTACGAGGTGTCCAAGAGGAGGATGGAAATGAAAAAGTGGATTTAGAATGAATGTGTTAATACATATATGTCACTGTTAGTATATGCAGACTAACAATCAACCACTTTTATTCTTGGGAAGAACATGCATTCTAATTATCAAATTGCAACAAAATAAATCAAGGTGGAAAGGAAGAGTTGAATTGTATTTCATCAAGAGGTATTATATCCTACAACATGCATGTAATCCATTTGCAAATACATGATATTAACTTATAAGGTCAAAAAAGAGAGTATGCAAGATAATTACAAACCAAAGCATAATTACTTCCAAAGAAACACAAACGCATTTTTTTGGCTTGTTGTTGTAGATTATTCAACCACACTTCCCACGAGAGAGGTGGTGTTTAGGCCTAAAGCCACATTTTTTGAAATCTAACTTCTACCTAAACAAGGAAAGAAATACAACAACTTAAACAAGGACAAAATAAAAATACATGAGAGGGACTAAAGCCTATGGGTTGGTCCCTAACCCAAGGATTTCACCCTTCCAATGTTAACTCGGATGTAGACCAATAATGAACCTTTAATAGAAAATGGAAATCAAATACATCATATCAAAATGGAAATAATAGTCTCAAGTACTTGCCCTTAAATATCTCTTCCTAAGTCCCAAAAGTTGGAATCCTAATGAGCCTTTAGGCCTGTTTATTTATACAAAAGGTGACTAAGGGATACCTCCCTTGAGAGGAGGATTGTTTCCCTCAAAAATCTCAAAATAAGTGGATCTAGTTCCCTTATATCCTCTCATGCACTTGATTTCATCGATTGTCAATGGATCTCGAGTTGTAGGTGAGCGCAGATGAGTGATTCTAGGGATCACTTCGATTCAAAGGAGAGTAAATGCATGGGACAATCCTCCCACACTTCCTCTAGTTTCCTCCAACGTGACTTTGCACCATAAATGTACCCATAAATGCTTTCTTGCTTGCACATAGACCACATTTGGCTACAAAGTATGACAAGAACCCTTTACTCTTCCTACTAAGCATATTATAGCCAAAAATGTAAATTAATGTGGAGAAAGAAAAAAAATTAAGGGCTAGAGTGTTGAAGAATCTAGGGCAGTTAGAGCTAGAGTGATTCTTCTTAGCACGATAAAAATTTGTGAAGTTATTTTACAACTTATCTTAGCTTGATATTCTTCTTCTTATTAGTGTGTGTGTTTGCTTCATCAAACTACTATCAAAACAAAGAGAGAAGAACACAAGATGTTTGGTTTCTGCTAGGGCCAAAACCTCTCCCTCGTGGAGAGAAAAACCCGAACACAATTCTTCTTATAGAGATTCCAATTGACGAATACCAAGACCTTGACCCTTGACCTACTAGGCTACTCCAAGACCAAGACATCAATCCTCTTCTTACTATAGATATCATCATTGTCATTATTGTTGCTTCACTGAGATCATCATCATAGTGCCACAGATGTTCTTGTAGTTGCACCATTTCTTGTAATTCCACCTAGATCACCATATCAACGAGGCCTTTTATACTTGCATGTTAGTTGCTCTGAGATAGTGATCATGACCGAGACCATCATTTCTACTTCACCTTGATCTTGATTGTGTCTAGAATGTTGGAATGAGATCACTAGTAAGTATGTTGAGACTATAATGACACCTAGAGAGTAGGCCAAGAAAAAGAGTGTTACTTTAGGACCCTTCCATTCACAGGCATGTTGAGATTGTTATGCTTCTATGGTGATGACTGTGAGACTGTAAGGAGGCCAAAAATATGGTGGAATGACTTCCTAAATACATACTGTAGCAACCCTTCAAATCATTATAGGTATCTGAGATTCCGTACTGCAATCATCCCTGAGACATTTGAGATCCTGTACCTCCTGTACTTCCTACACCTATCCGAAATTCATAGAGAATCTGAAATTTCAGAGCTTCCTGCACCATACGAAATTTCATAGGTGTACGAATATATTTCCTGTGGTGACCCCAGCAGGGTATATATAGTGGTCTGTGTGTAGGTAAGCCAACTTGTATTCATGACTATATATGTCACTTTAACTTATCTGACGTGACTATTCTTTAATATATATATTTTGAGGTCAACTTAATTGTTTTCTTCATCATTTTGCAGGCAAACTTCTTCATGCTTATCTTGGAGGATTGTGATTTTCTTGGAGAGTTGTTCTTGACTAGTATACATTTTACATATATGCTCAAGAAGATCTTTCTGCACATAACTTTGACTCTTTGACTTTCCTAGACCTATGGAATGAGCAAGAAACTCATTCATATAATTTATAAAAATAATATTTATTTTTCTTGACAAGTACAAAGATCAAAGTTATATTGACAAATACCGAACCTAGTTATACTTTCCTTCAACACTCCCTCTTAACTAGGGAGGTATTTACAATGGTACTTAGTTATTCTCAATCTAAATAATTTATCATCAGAAGAATCAGATTGGTAATCCCATCTGTATAACATCATATCAATCAACATTGTCATAGTGCAAGGCCTTGACTAACAACTCCATCTCTCCACAAAACCATGAGCTACAATGTTGGCAAGACCAATAATGTATAGACACATTCATCATTGTCTCTCAAGGTACATACCCACCAGAGTGTTCATTGAATATGACCTTCTAGGACTATTCTTGTCTTGGGTTCCCAGCCCTCAAAGAATATCGATTCTTTTTCCTACTCTTATCTTCGATTCCCTACACGGCCTCAAAGAGTATCAGATGCCAGATGATTACCCAATCCTCCCATTCTTTCTTCCCAAGCGAAGACAAGAATGTTGTGTCTATCATGTGTCTACGTTTCCATTCATGGCCTTCATCTAGACTTATAGTTGTTAGTCCAGGTCTAGTGCATTACACATGACATGGAAAAACAAAATTGTCACTCCTTTGTAATCAGGGGTGATCAAACTCCCTCTTGATTAGGGACCTATCATATCTCCCTCTTATCTAGGGACTCTTCTATATATCAACAACTTTTTCTTTGTGGGTCCTTCAGCTACTTGATCAGCTTCTCTCCTTGATGTCATGAAATTTAGTTGAGCTTCTTCCCTATAGGTAAAAAACCACCGATCACTTTCCGTCTTATTATGTCATGTCATTCCTTTCTTCATGGAAAGTTGCCTTCTTGGTGCATATCTGGAACCTTCTTCATATGGCTACTTATTTTCTCTCCATGCTTCTTTCAGGACCATCGCATAAATGATGGTTGCACTTGTACTTACAAATCTTGTTCTAGTAGCCCTGCATGAACTCATTGTTGCATCTCCCAAAGATATCCATTATCAAGGGTCTTCATTCTTTTTAGACTTTTATTAGAGTCTTCATATCTTTCTGAGAGATTTCCTAGTCAAATATTCTTGGTCTTTTGTATGTTGATTACCTTTCATCATGGTTGCATATCTCACGCTCTCTCCCTTCCTCACACATTCCATAGCTTTCAATAAGAGTTTCTTTATTGTAGTCAATCACCTCATACTTCATATGAGGACATATTATGTTGATTTCATTTAGTGTGACTTATGCCTTCCTGCATATTTTCATAGGAAGATATCCTTTTTCTCTTGTTTGTGCTTCTCAATATAGAATAAATTATCCATGTTAACTGCAACCATATGATATGACATTATAATATTAAGCATAAGCATACATACCTTGTTTTAGCTTCAGGTCATCGAGGCTTCTTCCAGCGACTTCCTTGATTGAAAATATTTTCAATCCTTATCCCCAACTGGAAGATGTTTCCTTTTTGAATTGATGTATGATGAGCCTTAGACTCCTTTCTTTCCTTCAATGTCCACTGAGGTTCCCAAGAGCTATATATCCTACATGTTGTCTGCCATGGATTTTTTTCCTTCATGATCCCTATGGAGATGTTATGTGCTCTTGTTTCTAATGTTTCCATAATTCCATGATGCATCTTATTATCATTGTCATATCTTATAACACAATATCTAGGAGCTTATGATAGGACCTTTTTGTGAGGGATACTATCTTACTCATTGGAGAGATTTGTTACTCCCTCTTTCCTTGGCCCTTTTCTTCAGCTTCCTCCATCTTTCAGTGATATGAGCTTCCAAAATATTTCTATAGCATTGAACCTTAACTATACTTATTTTTTCCTTGCTTGAGGACCAACCTTGCCTTCCTTTTCTGCACATGGTTGAGTTCTTTTAACCTTTAATATTTTTTCCATCAACTTGTCCTTCTCTATGTGGCATAGAGACCATAAGTTGTTGAATGAGGTAACCTTCTTGTTCATGAAAATTTGTTACCTTTATTGTTAGTGCATTATGGTTATCTTCCTTTCTAGGTCTTGTAGATGGAAGATATCTTACATCCTTTGATACTCTTTACTTTCATGTAGATTAGATTTCATGTGACCTTCTTCATTGCACCTTAAGAGAATGAGTTCATCATCTACATCACTTTGATGTCTCCAATTTTTACTATGTGAGGGAATCTTTCATAAATATCCTTTTTCATAAATTCAAAGGAGACCTTTTGATGGCTTCAGCTACTTAGAGGACTATGCCTATTCTCCTTCTTCATGCAAGGAATCTTGATAAACAATCCAATTCATAGATGTCCTTGCAATCATGACGTTATTTAACCAAACTTGAATATAGAATAAAATGATACTTACTTGTCATGTGAAGATGAAATATTCACCTTGATGCTTTCTTGAATGATATCCTTCAATGAGATTCTTTCTTGAGATGCCTGGTACAATAGAGTTCTAGAACCTTTCTTGAGACTTCCTTGCATTGTTCAGCACCAAGCACTACTACCTTTTATGATATGTTGATATTACTTGATTCCTTGACTGTGAGGATATGGAATTGAAATCAATAATTTTGAGAGCATTGTCATGATGTCCACCCAAGATGTGGCATTTTGTTCTCCTTCTAAAGTCATATTGTTCTAATGTATGTTGTGACTGTATATTTTTGTAACCTTGCTGCAATGCTCCTTCCTAGAGTAGAACCTTGCTTGATTTAACTAGCATGAGCAAAGATATTTGTGGCCTTTGAGCATTTTTCAAAACCAATCATCGAAACTGCTTAAGTCATTTAGATTGTTGTGGTATGACATGGGTTGTAATGACACCCAAATTTTGAGGCTAGCACCAAGACTGTGAAAGGTACTGTTTTTTTTGTTTGTTGTAGTGTAGATTAGGACTTCTCCTCAGATTTTTGACCTTCTCCAAGATGATAATCCTTGTTGATGTAGACTGCAT
This sequence comes from Pinus taeda, assembly GCA_000404065.3. Classification (NCBI taxonomy): domain Eukaryota; kingdom Viridiplantae; phylum Streptophyta; class Pinopsida; order Pinales; family Pinaceae; genus Pinus; species Pinus taeda. The sequence goes on from APFE030190279.1 coordinate 285,878, forward strand.
ATTATAGACTTTATCCTTTATTCATAACAAAACCCTTAACCTTACTTTGATGCCTTCGAAGATTGATCCTTGTATGTCTCTTTGCTGCCCTTCCTTTGACTTCTGAACCTTTTCTTTGATACCATGTTGAAGAATCTAGGGCAGTTAGAGTTAGAGTGATTCTTCTTAGCATGATAACAATTTGTGAAGTGATTTTACAATTTATTTTATCTTGATATTCTTATTCTTATTAGTGTGTGTGTTTTCTTCATCAAACTGCTATCAAATCAAAGAGACAAGTCTAGGGCCAAAACCTCTCCCTCTTGGAGAGGAAAACCTGAACACAATTCTTCTTATAGCGATTCCAATTGATGAATACTAAGACCTTGACCCTTGACCTACTAGGGAACTCTAAGACCAAGACATCAATCCTCTTCTTACTATAGAGATCATCATCATCATTGTTGCTTCTTCACTGAGATCATCATCATAGTTCCACAGAGGTTCTTGTAGTTGTACAACTTCTTGTACTTCCACCTAGATCACCATATCAACGAGGAATTTTATACTTGCATGTTAGCTGCTCTGAGTTAGTGATCATGACCAATACCATCACTGCTACTTCACCTTGATCTTCACTGTGTCTAGAATGTTGGAGTGAGATCACTAGTAAGTATGTTGAAACTGTAGTGACACCTAGAGAGTATGTCGAGACAAAGAGTGTTACTTTAGGACCCTTCCATTCACAGGTATGCCGAGACTATTATGTTGCTATGGTGATGACTATGAGACTATAAGGAGGTCGAAAATATCATGGATTGACTTCCTAAATACATATTGTAATATCCCTTCAAACCATTGTAAGTATCTGAGATTCCTTACTGCAATCATCCCTGAGACATATGAGATCCTGTAACCTCCTGTACTTCCCACACCTATCTGAAATTCAGAGATAATCCAAATTTCAGAGAGAATTCAAAATTTCAGAGCTTCCTGCACCATACGAAATTTCATAGGTGTACAAATATATTTTCTGTGGTGACCCCAGTAGGGTATATATAGTGGTTTGTGTGTAGGTAATTTGACTTGTATTCATGACTAGACATGTCACTTTAATTGAGCTGACATGATTGTTCTTTAATATATATATTTTGAGGCCGACTTAATTGTTTTCTTCATTGTTTTATAGACAGACTTCTTTGTGCTTGTTGTGGAGGATTGTGCTTGTCTTGGAGGGTTGTTCTTAACTAGTATACATTTTACATATATTCTCAAGAAGAGATTTTTGCACATAAATTTGACTCTTTGACTTTCCTATACCTATGGAATAAGCAAGAAACTCATTCATATAATCTATAAAAATAATATTTCTTTTTCTTGACAAGTACAAAGATCAAAGTTATATTGACAAATACCAAACCTAGTTATATTTTCCTTCCACATAGAGGATAGCAATATGGGTCTCTAAATATTCCTATTGATGGGACCCATCATATGGTTTGATTAGTTTTTTTGGATAGCCTTGTGAATGTAGAAATAGATTATTATACTCTCTCTTTGCTGAACATTTTGTGACAATATAATAATAAAAAGAATTTCAAAAGGTTTTCCCCCTTTGTGGGGTTTTGCCCTAGTCTCCAACCAATCTTGGTGTCTCTATGTGTGAATGTTTTTCTTCTATCGTTCCTCTATGTTTTACTGCATTGTTTATAATATTGCTCTTTCTACATAATTTCTTATGATGTAATGATGTTATAATTTGGTGGGGTGAATTAAATGTCTAAATGATGAAATTTGATTATCTAAATCAAATAACAAAATATCCCTAAGAAAAATTAATATGGTATCAGAAATGGGTTGTAGAAAGTCATTGAGAACATCCCTGAGAAGACAGCTTTGATGGAAACAAGAGGAGACCTAAAGAATGCTAGGGTTTGAAGGAAACCCTAAGTAATTTCATTATTAGGGTTTGATGGATATCATGAGATTAGAGTTTGGAAGAAACCCTCGATTATGGTAATGGTTTGAGTTATGCAGTCTTAAAACCCTAGCTTGATGAGTGAGATGGTGTTCTAGAACTGGTGACATATTTAGTGTGACCCTAGATGGGTTAGTCTCAATTAGGCCTAGTTGTTGATGAAGTTGGTTGAAATATTTGAAGGCGACATTGTTACATGAATAATGGATTGTAATAACTCTTAAAGGTTGGTTCAAGTAGAAGATGATCACTTCTCATTAAAAATAAGTACCTTTTAGATTTTTGTTATTTTTTTGTGATACTAGACTTATTGTTTTAATTATTGCTTATACATCCTGCATGAATATTTGAGCATCTAAATACTTCTAACCTATAGATGAGATTTGATAAGCATATCCTTCTTGAGGATCATCTTAGTTGCAAGAAAAGAAAGGGCTAGTGTAGGAAGAGAAGAGTTGTTGTTGGAAAAGGAAAGAAGTACCTGAGGAAAGTATTTGAAAGTTTTCAAAGTAGCATTCGAAAATTACAATATGCAAGTGCTACAACTGCCAATAACAAATAAGTGTTACAACTTGCAAAGTCATATGAATAATACAAGGTATGTGTAGTATATTTTTTGTGTTATATATGCAATATTGGATGGAAAGTTGAGCCCTGAGGTATGATAAGGATATCACCTTCATTAATGACTCATGCATGCATATGAAAGTAGTTTGATTTCTAATACATGTTATATATTGGTGCACTTGATATTTGGAAAGTATCTTACACTTTAGACATGATGGATTTCCTTATATTATAAAGAACGCTAGAAACATTGATTTTGATCCTAATGTTAATGCATATGAAAAGCATGGTAACCCTGATAGTAAAAATAATACTCAGGATATTCATGTTAATCTTGGTTAAGTTTTGATGAGCTTACAAATTTGATAATGTGGCAAAATTGGATGCCCTAACTTGCTATTATTATGATCCTTAAAGTATGAAGATACACCTATATGACACTAACCCTTAATGAATGTTTGATTACATGTTCATATGTGATGATCAAGTAGTTAATCATGATTCGTTATGATATATGTCTGAAAACCTGATATAGTTTGATTTCATGACCTGGCAATTTTATGCATGATTATATTATGAGAGGCAAATTGATGTCTTGGTTGATGATGATTGAAGAAACTTACCATTCAGAGGGAGAAACTCTCCATTATACCCCAACATCTATTATTATTTGCAGTAAATGAATAGAATACTTTTGATTGTTGAAGCAATATTTATGGACATGCATAGATGATCATTTGATGTTGTTAGTTCTGGAAAGCTTTGGTCTAAGCTAAGAAGGTTTCTCCTAGTCCAAATCCCCAACCATTGGGAAAAAGGCTTAAGCTTGCGGCTACAATCCTCCCAACTGTACACAAGAAGGCTTATGGGTTCAGGTGAGCCTTTAGATTCAAAAACTAAAACCTTATGCATAAAATCAAGAGCACACCGAGCACACCAAGAGTATGACTGACCTACAGTCATGAAACGTGTGATAGAAAGTCCCATGGATAGAAAATGAGAACAATAAGAGCTACGTAATTTTTGACTTCTTGTAGGGATAAAAATGAAGATTGTTTAATAGCAAGACCTCTTTAGGAAATGTGAAGTGACCTACCTTTTGGAATCTACTCATACTTATGTTGCAGGGCTAAAAAATCATCACTAATAGAAGCTTGAGGAGAATTTCATAATTGACTTAATTATCCATAGATCTTTATGTTTTAGAGAATGTGAATATCTTAACTTATCTTGTGTTTTTAGGGGTCTGCATATCAGTATGTTATTTGTCCTAATATGTTAGAACTATTATGTCAACAAATAGTTAGTCCTCAATACATATTAATTTATATTCTGGTTATTACAGATGTTTCACAAAGAATGGATGGAAAAACTTATATGATTTGTCCTTGGTGTATGCATTAACATTTAGTGGCAAAAATTATTCGTATTATGATCATGTGGATGACTTGATGAAGTTTGACTTGATATTGCTTGGTAAATGACAATTGTTTACATAAAAATAGATAAGGTTGTAACCTGGTACTTAAGTGTGAACTCTACTTAGATTGAAGAGTTTTATAATGATATTTTCTATGGATTTGATATTAGCTTTTGTTTTGACATTTAAGGCTTGATAAGTAGACTTGGTTGATTTTATTGACTTGTTTGAATCTTGGTATATTGGCTTGGTCAGCGTTATGTTTGCAAAAAGCATTGTATGGCTTGAAGCAACCTCCCCAAACCTGGTATGTCCGCATTGACAACTACCTAGTGAAGCTTGGAAGTTGGGTTGATCTTAACCTCTACTTCAAAGTGGTCCAAGGTATGCCTTTTATATTGGTTTTATATGTTGATGATCTATTCTTGACAGGTAATGAGCCTCTGATAATCAAAGTAAGAGGGATTTTATCTCGAAGTTTGAAATAAAGGATCTTGGCATGATGCATTACTTTCTAGGATTAGAAGTGTGGAAAAGGAAAATATGACATGAAGCTAGTGGAAAGATTTGTAAATACGGAATGCAAATCCTTGGAAACCTCGATGGAATTGAATTATGCACAGAGGTTGTTGGACCTAACTTGACATACTCCTTTGAGTACCAACAATTGATTGAGCCAATAATGTTCCTTGAACACCCATCTGGATATATCCTTTGTAGTGAACACGTTGAGTCAATTCATGTTTAATTCGCTTCATGCAAATTCGGTTGCTCTTGAGCACTTTTTGAAATAATATGCATGAGATAATAAATATTGGTTTAAGATATGCTACAGGAGATATAAGGTTGTATAGATGCATTGATGTTGACTAGGCTAGATACGTTATTGATAAAAAGAACACATTTGGGTGTTTCTTTAGTTTGGGATCTACCATGACATATTGGATGAGCAGGAAATGGAATCTTGTAGCTTTAAGAACAATTGAAGTTGAGTACATTGTTGCTAGCATGGCTATCTACAAGATATTTTGGTTAAGGAAGCTCTTTGGAGAGTTGTTTGAGCATATTTTTGATATGGGAACGATATATTGCAACAACAAAAGTTGGATCTGATTAGCAAATAATATCGTATATATAGAGCTGGGATAGAGATATTTTCATAGATTGAGGCATTTTTTTTGTATGAGACAAACTTAGGCTTGTGGTTGTTTCCTCCATGAGAGGAAAGATGAATAAGGTATCCTTTTATGACGTATTTTCTCTAACATAATATTTGATTTGATGTTTCGTATGAACAAGGAAAAAAATAATTGTTGCTCAAAAGAACTGCATAAAGCAATATGATTGACCTCTTAAGTGAATTGTTTGAATCGATGTTGGATATGAGCATGTTGATATGTTTTTGATCTATAGAGAGAGTATCATGGATTTATGGAAGTGACCCTCATAAGTAAGGCTTTGGGATGATAAAGGACACTGAGCTAGATCTTCCCTCCTGTCTGAGCTCCCAGGGTGAGGAATTGAGCCGTAGAGGTCTTGGGGTTGAAGGATCTTTGGATAATAGGGTATCTCCCCTATTTTTCACCCATAGGGTGTGCATGATCCTTGTCCATTTTTAAAAGTCAGGTATCTCCCCCTATCTTAGTCTAGCATAGTATGCCTTAGTTGGCATCATACCCACAAGTCAGTCTCATTGGGATTTTCCCTCCTTGTTTGGCCAATGGGTTGAGGAGGCTTGGGGGTGTGTCATCCTTACCTTTGGTAGGTCAGGTATCTCACCTAAGCTCGATTATGATTCAGGTGTTCTACCACATGACTCGTAAGGTCATTGCTAGGAAGATCAAAAGGCAATAGGATGGTCACGATCCTTACCTTGTATAGCAAGTGGTATCTCACCCAATGATTACTTCATGGGATGGTTGTGATCCTTTTTTCGGGTGTGTGTTATATTATTCCATGATTAGCCCCATGGTTTTTGCATGGGTTTTGCACATGGTTTTAGGCATGATGGTTTTCTACCCATGGTATTTTATAGATTTGGTGAAGGGAACTATGGTTATGTTCTAATCCAGGGTTAATGGATTGGGTTTTATGAACGCTTTGGAATGTATATATATGTATCGTAAGATTGAAAGAAACATAATGAAAAATCAATTTGGTAGTCCCAGTTTTGGGATCTAGGGGAAAATCTCTATGTATATTTGTTTTATGTTCTGTTCATTGTATATTTTTTTTATTTTAAGATTTGTTTTGCAGGTAATTTGTGTACAGGGTTAAAACTTACATTTGGTATCAGAGTTGTTTCAACTTCAAGGGGACGTGTTTGCTACTAATGGGTTTTTCTTGGGCCTATGGTAGACCCTATTCTGTGGGAGATCTACATGATCGATTCTTGTGGTGAAAGAAGATGGTGAACAGTCAAAATATAGAGATCAAGAAATTTAATGGTCAGGGTTTTGAGTTGTGGAAGCTCAATATGGAAGATCTATTGGTGGATAAATATCAGTGGATCACAGTAGATCCAGGTACTAAACCAATGAAAATGTCAACAAAAGACTGGGTGAATTTGGATCAGAAGGAAAAAAGTGCAATACGGTTTTGTATCTTAGATTCACTATTGTTGAGTGTATCAGGGGAAGCTACAATGAAGGCTTTGTGGGACAAGTTAATGATTTTGTACCAATTTAAGTCTATAGTGAACAAATTGTTCCTGTGGAAAAAGTTGTATAACCTAAGGATGAAGGATGGAGACTCAGTAACAGAGCATCTAAATGCCTTTAATATTGTGGTAAGCCAGTTTTTATCTATTGATATGGAAATTTTAGATGAAGATAAGTGCATCAGTTTGTTGTGTTCTCTACTAGATTTGTGGGATAGTTTGGTTGTTGTTATAGGTAGAAATATAACTACCTTTAAGTTTGATGAAATAGTCTCATCCCTGTTGTCGAAGAAAATTAAATTTCATATGATGCTCCAAAGGAACACATTTGTGTGGAAACCTCTGTGATGTCAATTTATCTTCAAAGGTCCACATATAAGCCAAATAAGGGGATCTTTTCTCATAGGACCATGATCCACTCATAAGCAACACATCCACATAAGAGCTAGAGCATTGGGCTAATGGGCCTCTAGCCATGTGTTGTCGTTATGACAATTACCCTCCAAATTTTTTCCTATGTCAATTTTGGAGCCTACATCAACTGTTGTTTCAAGCTCCTTAGTGACGTCACATTGTTTGATTTGTTATTTGTGTATTTTCTCCAAGTTTCCCACCATCCTAAGTCAATGTTTCCTAAGCATCTTCACTTAACCATTAGAAGTGATTGAGTTAGTTAGTTCATGGTTGGGTGAATGCATCACTTAACTTGACTTAGAAACTTACCTTCTCACCATGCACACACTCGAAAAACACTCAAAAGCACAGAAAAAACAAACAAAAGTAAGAAAATCACTCAAAAAAGAAAAAGCACAATCCAAGTTGGTGAAGACATGTACCCAACTTGAGTGCACTCCTTCATGTTGAGCAAGTGCGCCCTTCTTGAGCACACTCCTTCGTGTCAAGGACATGCGCTCTTCCTAGGTGCATGCATGAGCAACTTGTTGCATGTGGGTGCACTCCTAGAAAATAAGCTCCCACTTAACTTCCCTTAACTAATCCTTTCACTCGTCAACAAGTGGCACACATAAATGAATCAGTTTTGCATGTTAACTTCTTTAAATCAACTCAATTAATCATTTATTTACATAATTGTTCCATCTAAGTTGGGCGCACAACTGGGAATCAAGAAACTCTTCATCAACTAGAATTACAAGTAAGTTTTTCATGTTGAATCTTTTCAATCCCTTTCATTATTTCTTTGTTGCTCTTACTTTTCTTGTTGTCATTTCTTGGTTTTTCAATTTGATTGCCAAAGTTTATGCTCAATCTTCATGCTACAAAGTGTTAATATGTTGTCGCATGCAAAAACTCTTCACATTCTCCAACCCTTCATATTCCACTGTGAATGAGGCAAAAACGATATAACCTTATGGATCTTTCTTCTCCTCATATTATCATCAAATCCTATTTTTTAAACTTGTTTCTAAGCTTCCAATAGCTAGAGAACACTTCTTGAGCTCTAAGCCCGATCAATCTCAAAAATTGCACCTAGATTGACTAATTTTTCCTCTTGAGTGCACTTCTTCACCACAAAGATTGTGCCCTCCCTTGAGCACATGAAAGTATCACGAAAACACGAAGCATATTCCTTCATCCCTTTCTCATGCGAAAATGTGACCTTGTTGCTCTTGAGCACATGAGCACACCTGGAAGGCCTAAATACCTGACTACATCATCCTTCGTCCCTTTGAAGTGCAACATTGTGCCCTCCCTTTCTCCTTGAGTGCATGAGTGCATGGTGAAGGGCTGAAGACCCAACAATGCACCCCTTCGACCTTTCGAAGTGGGACAATGTAGCCTTGAGGTTTGCTTTCACTTTCTTAAGCACATGAGCACACTGTAAAGCCTTGAATGACCCCTTACACTCCTTCATGATTTGAAGGTGCACCCTCCTAGTTTGCATGCCCATTTTCTCATGTATGCAAGTTATTTTGTGTTTTTGTTCATATATTTTCATGTCCAATTACATGTCATGGCTCTTTGTACATTATTTACGTGTATTGTTGCATAATTAGGTTGCTTTAAGCTAATATTATCACTATGAGTGTGTCTCCACAAACAGGTGCTCATGCTACAAGTACTGTCACTTTGTGATCATATGTTGGAGCCATGTTGCCTCGTAAAGTGGCCTCCAAAGAACTCTCAAAAGCAAGCATTGATGAGCCTATCAAAGTTGCAAATCCAAACATTCCCATATATGCAAACACCCAGTGCTTTATTGATAAAACTACAGAGGTCACATGGAGCAAGATATGCAACACATTCATTCAAGAAAACTTTGTTAAGGGCTTAGAAGATGTATATGTGTACATCAACATAAAAAAGTCCAAAATGCATAAGATCGCATGCAGATTCTGGTCATACCATGTGCAGAGGTGATTGCATAGATCATCACACATATGGATGACTCTCACCTTTTGCTCCACAGTAAGAGTAGCAGTCAGCTTGCCACCTATTATGGTGAAAACATGTAGGCATATTATAAGATTCTCAAGCACAGTGAATATGAAAATGATAACCTTTACACAAGATGGGCCTACCTCGACACAAGTGACGTTATCAAATCATGGTGTTGAGAACCTATCAAGTTTTTCCATCGCCCATCCACAATCTATCCAACAAAGATTCTGAGAGATGTATACCAATATTTGGTAGCCATGTATTGTTAGTTGTATGGGTGCAAGAACACTAAGGTGTTCGAGGATAATTGGATATATACACTCAATGTAGTGGTGACTCGCGGCCAAGTTTTCAATTGGGCAGATATATTATCATATGAGTTGCAGTGTCATGTCAGGAGAGAAAAATCATCTTTAGGGGTGAATCAAGCACTAGAATTCCACATGTTTGTATTTCTATTAGATGGAATTTGTGCACAACATGTGTTCCTGGGAATGAAATGGTACGAGAATCATGCTAGTTAAAGATACATTGAAGTATTATATTTCTCGTTGGTGAAGGAAATTGATGGAAAACTTAATTTAGAGTTAAAATGGTGAGATTATATAGGGCAAGTCAATGATGCAATGGGGAATTTTTGAATTCTAGTTCAAAACAATGATGAGGATAGTTCCAATGACAATAAATTATGGAGGATATGGTATTATTAAATAATAGAATCAAAGTGACAATGATGGTGCTCTATATATTAAGTTTTTGTGTGTATCACAAAATTCCCAAATTTACATAAATTGTAATGTCCCTTCCTAGAATAATTTTCCTTGACTTTATTATCACAATTTTGGCAATTTTGTTTACTATGGGACCCACAAAATTTTGGGCTAGGACTTAGGGAAAGGAGGCAAAAAATTATTTTGATCGTGGGATGTGGGGGCCACACCCACTTGAAATACGCATCACCTTAGGATGGGATTCGATTTGCTAAGGAAGGGGGTCAAAATACTTGATGGATGGACCCACATGGGGAGGTAGCTTGGAAATTATAAATAGAAGGAGCTTAGCAACTTTTGGGGTCTTTTTTCAACCATACATTCTCTTGTTGCTCGAATTGTTTAGTTGGGTCACAGTGATGTTCAACGCTGAGTTTTCCAAGGGGAGAGCTCACCCTTGTTTCGGTGGACTGTTATCATTCTGTATTTTTGAGGTTGTGGGAGTAAATACATTGTACAACATCAAACCACCTTTTGAAGTTGGGATCTAGCCCTGTTAGCTTCACAGAGGCTCTCTCTTTATGATTTAACTTGGTTTTTAAGTTGATTTTAGGCTAGTTATGATTATGCTTGGTTGTTTGTTTGAGTTTGGTTGATTGGTTGGTTGATCTGATCAAATTACTTTCTTTCCATTGGGCTATGGAGTCAAATAAAACTGGATTGTTGCACCAAAAGTTCAAAGAAGTAATCATAGGGAAAGCTAGCCAGATTTATTGGATCTTTAAATTAAATATATGGAATGGAGAAAAGGTGTGATTCAGCAGGGATTGAAAACAATTTAATAATTTCTCAATCAGACTTTCAGAATAAAACATACAAATTGTAAACGCAATCCAAATAAGGTGTTCAAAAACATATCCTATTTTTCACATCTCTTGTTTTACAATTAGATTTTAGATGAATAACATAAGAAGAATAATAATGAAAACACAATTACAGTAGAAAAAACATCACCAGTGTTTCATAACACAAGTATATTGTGAAAATTCTTTTCATTAATGGTGCTCTAGCAACATGAAAAAGGTGCAGTACTTGATAGAAAGAGTTACAATGCTCAGGGACCAACCCTCAATACTTCGACAGAATGAAGTATTTAAACAAAATTTACAAAAAGATTAAAATTAATGCCTCAATGACATGGAATTTTATTACTAACTTTGAGCTAACAGAAATGAAATAATGCGATCAAAAGGAATGAATCTGGTGAAGTGATCTGGACATCTGGCACTGCTTTGGAGGAGAACATTTGTTGAGTGGCCACTATTCAGGTGTTGCGTTGGTGAAGCTGACCTGTCTTTTTAATCCTGGAATTCACACAATTTATCCCTTTGCTCTTCATCTGGAATAACAATCTTTGTTACTTTGCGATAGATCTCATCTACCTCAGTATACCGAGAAAAAGTTGGTTTTACTGCAAAAATCGGTTTTATCTCGTGTTGGATAAAACTTATGTTGCTCATAGCTTCATAAAAAGCTATCCCTATCATGTACCTTTGATGTGGGAAGACTTAGCTATATCCTTTGCAATGTCTTGAAGCTTCTTCTTATAATCTTCCCTGGTCATCAATTTGTCATTAATCACAAATAGAGAAGGCAGACCTTTCTTGTTCAATGCATCTATTCTAGTGAAGAACCTGTTAACTGCTACCTCCAGAGTGTGACATTTCTCTATTAGCTGTACAACCAAGTTCTTCTTTGTTAGAAATTTCTTTACTTCCAGGATGGTTTCTGTTATGTCATCTACTCCTAGATCTTCCAGCTCATATCTATTTTTGGAATTGAGGAACTTTATGATGTTGTTGGTGGTAGCAAGCATTTCTCCCAATTCGCCATTGATAGTGGAAATATTTTGCTTGGCTTTCACCATCAATTCCTTATGCTCGAATATAATCAGGATAAATGGCCAGATTTCATTTATTTCTTAAATGATATTGTTCCATATGATTTCTTTAACATGGGCCAGGGTATAGCCAATAGAGGACTTAGTTGTTGACTTCTTCCATACCTCTATCTAATTTTGAGCTCTCTGTAGCTCTGCTTCATGAAAAGTCTCAGTCTTTGTTTGATGATATTGTAGAAGATTGAATTGAGCCTACAATATTTTAATCTATTCAGTCTGGAGAGACATGTTCTGCACTTCATTTTCCAACTGATCTGCAGCATCCCCTGTGCTTGTTGTAGAAGATGTGATTGTAGGGATGGCTATGATAGGGAGTTCTTCCAAAAGGACAATAGTCATTTTTTCATCGTGCTCCTTTTATTTAATCATATTTTCCATCTATGTCTCCATTTGCTTCAACTGTGCACGCTGCTCCATGATGAGCTTCATCATGTCTGCCTTTTGTGTCTCTTTTTCTTCAATATCCTTGGCCAGAGGATCTTCTTTAGCTGGTAATTTCAACTACTTCCTTAATGCTGCTATGTCTAAATTATTTTTCCTTACAAACTCTTTTGTAGCATTGATGTTTACATGGTAATAACCCACTTTGATCACCAAGTCCTCCAGAGTTTTGATCCTGGTGTCTTTGGCAAGTGCAGAGACCCTCTCCATCTTCAGTTGTGATTGAACATTGGCTAATGTAACCTGCAGTTTAGACAAACTCATAGAAGTGTTAGTGATAATGGAAAAAATAATTTCCCCAGACTGCTTATGCATCTCCATTTGGTCAATGGGATGTATGTCTTTTACATAAAACTCAAATATTGTCTTCTTGTAGTCTAATGTTTCCTTGGGTTGGGGAACCTGTGCCTGGAGGAATTACATTTGCATTTTACCTTTCTCTGAATCAATGGCTGACAACAGCTTGCTTTGAGAACCAGAAGTCTGCTTCCAGAAACTAATTGTAGGTGTTAATCTTCAAGGCCCCATACCTTAATTTTATCTCCTTAAAAATATCCATTATACTTTTCTCTATCTCCCCTGTAGTAGATGTGTTGGTTTGCATTTGTTTCTGATCTTGCGAAGCCATGGAGGTAGTGGGAGACAGTGTGGTCTGATCACCCACTAATGAGGAAACAAGTGGCTCATTAGTGGTGATAATGTTCTCCTGCTCTGAATCCTTACTTAGGCTTAGTTTGGAAGTAAGCTTGGCCTTCTTCCCATACATAATTCTGAATCCTTCACTGAAAATTTCAGTCCCTGAAGGGGACTTTTCTTCTCTACTTCTCTTAGCTGTTTTCTCCTGCATTGTAGGAGTCTGCACTGTGGAGGATGACACCAACTACTCTTCTACCTCTTGTAGGGTGTTCTTAGCCCATTCTAACTAGCTTTTATACTTCTCTATCTCTGGTCTGACTGTGTGAAAATAGGAAATGGATTTGTTTTCCACTCTTAATTTAGAAATGACCCCTAATGGATCATATGACCAGGTGAAACTAAGGCTGAACTACATTTCTTTTAGTAGCTTATCTACTTCTTCCCCAGCTGCCCTGTTGTTGCAAATGAAAGGCCCTATCTGTGTTTTAATTTTTAATTGGGACTTCTTCTTGGCAGCTACAAAATGGATCTCATCCATATTAAGCATATGTCTTATGTACTCTAGAGAAAAAATCCTCATTGGGAGGAATTTAGGAAGCTTTTAAGGGACAATCTCACACCCAAATAGTCTCAATTCTGTATTATTCTAATAGAGGTTCCAGTCCCCTGTCTGAACTTGGTCTGATAGCTGCAACACCTTTCTAATTTCATCACTGATCCTTGGTTTTTTTCTGTTGCATAAGAGACTGATTGTTGGAAGTACAAACATCTCTATGAACTATTTGTATGTGTATTCCTTTTGTTCCTTCATCACCAAAGTAGTCGAAAAGATGATTGACTGTTGGTTATCTTCTACATCCAACTTTTGTAAAGCAAGATTGATGTTGTCTCCCTGAAAATATAAGAACATCTAGACTAAGACAGAAGCACACTTAAACACCTCCTCAGTTTGGAATTTGATAAACTGCTCATGAAATGAATCTGCAAGAAGCATACTTCAACACCTCTTCAGTCTGGAATTTGATAAAATGCTCATGAAATGAATCTGCAAGAAATTGGCTAAAGTTAAATATGATGGAGGGCTTAGAATCATTAAGTTAAATTGGCTAAAGTTAAATATAAGAACATCTAGACTAACACAAAAGCATACTTAAACACCTCCTCAGTCTGGACTTTAATAAATTGCTCATGAAATGAATCTGCAAGAAATTGGCTAAAGTTAAATATGATGGAGGGCTTAGAATCAACAGAGAAAATGGACAAAAACCCTATAATGGCCTCATCTACCCACTGATCTAAGTAGTAGCCAAGGAGGTAAGAGTTGCCTGTGATAATTTGCCTGGCTCTCTCAGGGAAAATAGAGGAGGGATAAGAAGGAATTTTCTTTGGCAATGGGGCATCTTCTGTTAAGAAAAGTTCAAGGGTTTTGGCCCTCTTGGAAAAGTCCAATTTCTGGTACAATTCAACAACTGCTTCATAGGAAAAGGGGTTGCATTCTCTATTGTAGGGACTTGCATCATCTGGTCTATGGCTTGAGGAGTGATAGTAAACATAATTTCTCTAGTGGGGGCAATGATGGCTCTTTGGCTTGGAAAATAACATGCATGACACTTCCAAAAAAATTCTGGGGTGTTGTGGGTACGGGGAAAAATATAGTGGGGAAAATTGGATTCCCACAGTTGAATGTCATCAGATTTGTCTAGATATTTGTCCTTGAGCCAAAAATACATCTCAAAAAGGTCAAATTCGCAGAGAGTTTCATGGATTTTATGGTCTCTGTCAACCAAAGGGATGTGGTGAAAATCAATGGGAGGATAGATCAGAGGATTGACAGGTTCTTCTGGTCCCTTGTCCTTACGAGGCATCTTTGGGTAAGACTAAGGACAATAGTGAAAACTGGATTAAATGCTTTAATACACAGAGAGGACTTAGGATTTGAAGATAAGAACAGAGGTAAGAGGCTGAGAATGAGTGAGTGGAAAGTGTCTCTGGTAGGTGAAAATGTCAGAGTTTGGTCCAGTAAACCTGTAACAGAGCAATAACAGTGGCAGTGTATGAATTCAGTAACCAGTTAATGAGTGAAAGGGAGAATTATATAATAGTATGCTTTTTTTGGTTGAAGGTGGCGCAGGTCTGTTGGATTAACGACTAAACCAATTGATTGCTTAATGACTTAATTTTGGAGGGAGAGAATGTGATTGGTGGAATCAACGGGCATATTACATAGTTGAAGGTGAGTGGCAGGAGCGCAACGGGTAGAAGAGTGGTATCTAGAGGCGGAGAAACTGCTTTTCAGAGGGGGGGGGAGGCAGTTAATGGTTTCACCTAAGGGGGGTCCAAAATGATGTAGTGTTGACACATAGTGGCAGGCGTGGTTTCGAATACCGCCCATTTTGGAACCCTCCCCCCCAATGGTAAAGTTCGGATGGTGAGGGGGGGGAGAAATGTTGTGTGGGTTGTTGGATCTTGGGAGGTGGGCCCAGATGAGGGGAAAGGTGGCAAAGTGTTAATGTGAGGTGACGAGTTGCTCGGTGGGGTTGCGAGAAAATAATTTAATGCATAGTGGGGAATATTTGGAGTATATGGCAGCGTAATAAACTTAGGAATAGGTGGGTGGGCCAAAATATGAGTGGAGGGGTGACTTTAGGGTTTTAAAACTTAGGAATAGGGGATTAATACACAAAAATTAATTGATATATTACTCTTTAGAGTACAACTTCAATCCTTTGTCTTTTCTTTTGCACATGAAAATAATACTTGATATTTGACTTTCGGATAAAATCTTCATGTTTTTCCTCTAACCACCATAGTGCTTCTACCTACCCTTTTGCATTCCATTCTTTTTCTAAGCTAACATTTTCTCTTCTTACTTTACAGGGTGCACTTAAGCTCGCAGACCCAAATCATTTTCTTTTTATGTACATCTACCTTATCCTACCAATTATTTCACCATTGACTCAGATTAAACTCTTGAGTCAATTTTAGTTCTACCTAGCTATTGATTTACCAAGTTTAAATTGTTTGGTAAACCTTCATTCACTAATCTATTTAACATAAATTTAAATGAGTTTAGTCATGATTAAACTGTATGACCTGAACAAAATTTCAATCATTGTGGCATTCAAGAACAATTTGCACACTGTCCTTATTTGAAAACAGAATAAAAGATCTACATTATCAGTAGTGGCACTTGGACTTGCAGCACTTTCAGTCTTATTTTCCATTTTTTCTTTTGTGGGGTTCATTTTTTTTACTTATTTTTTTTAACATACCCTCTTTTCATTTTCTATTTTTCTATTTTTTGGAAATCATTTGAATATTGAAATTTATATACAATGTGAAATCAAAAATAAAGAATACTCAATCACCTTGAGATCCTATAATTTATAGGACCCTAACAGTGGCTCCAGCTAGGAATGTCACTTCTCCAAGTGAAGTGTCAAGAACATATGACCGCTAGCCTTGAGTACTCTTTGTCTATAATGTATTCATTTGATTTCTTTGCTAATTAGGATACTATTGGTAGCTCATTAATCCAGGCTTAGGGCCTTCGTTGCGAGCTTTAACCTTTGTTAATAAGTACCCAATCAAAACCATAAATACTATGACATTTACAATGATGAAAGAAAAATATATAGGCTAGGAAATGAAGTGCTTCAGCATCCTGCCATTGACAGGACCTCCAGGTATGTCTGCTCCATCTAGGTCTTTAAGGTAGAATGCATTATTTCCCCTGAAAGCATGAACAACATATGGCCCATTCCAAAGATTATCAAAATTTTCATGTTTACCCTTGTCTTCTCTCCTTGAATCCCATCTCAACACTTGGTCCCCAATGTTAAAGTCATCAGCTTTTGTTCTCCTGTCAAAAATCTTTTTAAAATTTTCTTGAATAACTTGGGTCCTATGGTATACTTCTTCCTTGGATTGCTGCAATTGGATATTTTGATTAATCCTTCTCTGTACATCATTGGGTTTAGCTTGCACTTCTTCAATGATCTTCATGACTGGAAATCCTAAGGAGGATGGAAAAATTGCATCCATCCCATAGAGCAATTGGAATGGTGACATGCCAATTGATTTTTTGGTAGTAAGCCTGTTAGCCCAAAGTGCATTTACCAGCTTGTTGTGCCAAGACTTTTTGTTGTCCTCTAACATATTTTTGATGATGTTTACCAAACTTTTGTTTGAGGACTCAACCAACCCATTACCCTAAGGGTAATAAGCTGTTGAATGTCCCAAAGTGATGTGGTGTTTCTGGTAGAATTCAACCATCTTTTTCAATTTGAAGGTTGCATCATTATCAGTGATGAGTTTTCTAGGACAGCCAAATATGGAGAGGATATTGGTCTCAAGGAATTTAATAATTACAGTGGCATTTCTGGAAGGGTGGCCTCTATCCACCTGGTAAAGTAGTCTGTGGCTGTAAGAATCCACGTGTGTTGGGTAGAGGAAGAGGGATGAATTTCACCAATGAAATCCAATCCATTGCTGGAAAGGACTTTCGACAGAGATAGGCTTTAAGGGTAGGGGCAACAATTTTCTCTTTCCCTAAAAAACCTGGAATTTATGACATGAGGTGACCTATTTTTTAGTGTCAGGGAAAAGGATAGACCAGTAGAAACCAACTCTAAGGATTTTATTGGCAATGGTTTTCCAATAAAGATGTCCACCACAGTCACCTTCATGGAATTCTTGCATAACTTTATCTGCATCATCCTTCAACAAGCATTTAAGTAATATACTCCGGCATCTTTCCAATACCAGACATTGTCTATAATGCAAAATCTAAATGTTTTTAACTTAAGAAATTTTGCCTTTGCTTTTGTCAAACCAGGAGGATCATTTAAATTAAATAAAACATAAAACAAATTTGCATACCAGGGTGAGTTCAGAATGCCTCATCAATTTGTGGAGTCGCCTGTTCCTCTTGATTATCTAATGAATCAATCAAGTTAACGTCCAATGCATGGAAATTTGACTCAGCCATCAATTTGGCTAGTCCCTGACCTTTAATTAACTTGGTCGGCTTGATTTATAAGTCGTATTCTAGAATGGCAGCAATCCATTTTCCTCGCTTTCCATCAGGTCCATTCTGTGTCAAAATGTCCTTAACCACTGCATTAGGTACATAAGCAATAATATGGGAATGAAAAATATACACTCTAAAATATTTTAATGCTTTAATTGATGCAAAGACATGTTTCTCCATAATATTGTATTTCAAAGATGCATCTCTTAAAGCTTTGTTAAAGAATGCAATATGTTGTTCAAAGCCTTCACTGTTTTTCTGTAGTAAAACCGCTACAATGGTGTGTTCGGAAGCAAAAGAGAAGATTATGAAATCTTTAGTAAAATTTGCGTTGATCAACATTGGTGCCTTTGTTAATGCCTGTTTAACTAACTCAAAGGATGGTTTAGCCTCAATAGTCCACTTGATTTCAAAGTCCTTTTTAAGCATGTTTGTTATGTTTCTAAGAATTTTTGTTAGGGTCCAACCCTAACCCCCTTATTTATGTAATAGGGTCGAGTCATAGTTATAGTTAGTTAAAGATTCAATAAAGCTTGTATTAATAATTGTAAGTGGTTGACCCGCATTAAAAAAATGGACCATAGTTAGTTGCAAACAAGCCATGGTATTAGATAGATGGTATTGAGAGAACCATGGTACTGACCCATGGTATTGCATGTATTATTCCTATATAAAGGATAGATACTCGCCATTGAGGAGCGTCGTGTCTTATTTTGTAATCGAGCTCTACTCTGTTAGAGGTTTCCCCCTCGAAGAGGCAAGTGAACATTGCTTTCACAATGAATAATAAAATATTTGTTGTTTTCTCATTTTGTTCTATGTTCTGGGTTGTATTTCTTCGTATATTTCGTATTCTGGCATCTTCTCACACGTCAAGAGCATAAAAAGTGGTATCATAGTGCTTTCCAGGGCCGGTGGTATCTCCATTTTTAGCAGAAATTTTTTTAGGCTAGAGACGAGTTTTGACGTCTTTAGACCACGGGATTTGTCATTGAACACATCAACCTGTGGATTTGGGGAGGCATGCACACTGGAAATGCAAGATGTGTTCACGCTTGTTGGACTCCCATGTAACCCCTGTGGGTACCTCTTCGCGTAGTAGTGCATTAGACAAAACTGCACACAAACTATCTTCCACGTACCCTCTGGGTATATCAGAAGCCCCCTAGGCTCACCTGAAACCTCGCCTTAGATAAACTGTCGACAATATTGCTACTACAGTACATTGAGAACAACACTCAGGGAGATTACTCTCACATACGATAGGGTAGTTAGGTAGTACAGCTAAGCATATAGTTGATACTTCTTAGTTAGTTCCCTAAAAGATTGGGTCGAGTACTACTGTTGGACCCATTGCGATTGGTAGCACCTGACACTCCTTGAGACCATAGT
This sequence comes from Pinus taeda, assembly GCA_000404065.3. Lineage (NCBI taxonomy): Eukaryota > Viridiplantae > Streptophyta > Pinopsida > Pinales > Pinaceae > Pinus > Pinus taeda. Next base: position 305,052 of record APFE030190279.1, read on the forward strand.
TCCCTTGTCTCTCTGAAGATCGCCCATTATCTTCTTTGCCAGATCAAATCTAACATTTGGATTTCTGTTGTCGCCGCAACAATCAGATCCACCAGTTGAGGGTCTACCGCCATAGTACCATTCAGATCTAACAGTTGGGGTATTGTCGTTGCCGCAGTCCAACTCACATTCAGCAATAAGGGTTTCGCAGGTAAATCTGACCATTTGTGCAGGGAGGCTTGTGGGTCCTACACCCTGGTGTGATTCTTGCAGGACATTGGGCAGGATTAAGTTTTCTGGAAATTGGCCACTATAGTATTGATAAGAGGGGAGTAGGGGAGTAAAACTTAGCCCATCAGAATTAGGACGACGAGCTGATCGAGCTGGTACCATTCACTTGTCAACTTCAATTTTTGGGTGGTCCCAAATTTTTTCAAAGTGACGACAAGTGACCAGGACCTGTGTATGGTAGAAACCAGAGCTCAAGCCATGGCCAATGAGAAGATTGAGAGCCTTGAAAAATAGTTGGCTTCTTTCAAGCTCCTAGCGGACCAGATGCAACAATTCATGGACACATTCACAAGGGGCAAGTTGGCATTGTAATCGGAGGCACATGGTTTTAATGAATACCTTGAAGGAAAATCTAGCCATCATCTTCACTTCTATGGAAATCACCAACATTCCCACCCTCGACCACCCAAGCTGGACATGTACAAATTTGATGGCTCTAATTCGGCAGTATGGGTAGCACAACTGGACCAATATTTCACTCTGAATCATATCGTAGATGATGAAACTAAACTACGTGTGGGAGACCTTTACTTGGACCAAGAGAGATGGAAATGATGGCAGTGGCATCGGAAATGCTATCTTGGGAACATTACTTGGCAGGTGTTCGCAAAATCCATTTGTGACCGATTTGATCACGAACCTAATTTTTTGGGTCGTCTTACTAAGCTCCGTCAGATAGGCATAGTAAAATCCTACATTGCAGCCTTTGAGACATTGGCCATCTACACAAATGGTCTAGGAGATGCATTCTACTTGGAATGTTTATAAGTGGTCTCAAAGAAGCCATCCAAGCCCATGTCTAGATGCACCACCCACCACCTAGATGGACACCTCCAACAAGGCTATCGAAGTGGAACGTCCTTTAGCTGCCTAGTTACCCCGTCCAAATTTCATAGCCAAGGGATGCCCCACCCAAGCTCAGGGCACTACCCAAACACTTAAGTTTCAAAAGGTGTCCCCCACAGAAATATTTGAACAAAGAAAACAAGGATTGTGTTACTATTGTGATGACAAATACTCCCCGAGGCATAAATGCAAGGAACCCAATTCTTTCAAATTGATGTTACTAATCACAACTCATCTGAGGAAGCCCCACACCTTGAGGGACCAGAGGGGGAAGATGAGGACACCCAGCAGGACAATTAGCTCCCAGCTATGTCAGAAGAACCTGTTATCTCGCTACATGCTTTGGCAGGCATTTCTATGCCCCAAACTCTCAAAATCAGAGGTTTTATTAAACATTGCCATGTAGTAGTATTGATTGATAGTGGCAGCACTCATAACTTTATCCATCAAAGAGTTGTCGAAGTTGTTCATTTTTTTGTCAGGGCAGTCTCTAATTTCCAGGTCTAGATTGCTGATGGGGGGACAATGAAATGTGAAGGCCGATGCGAAAATATCAAACTTCAGATGGGATATTACCACCTAAAGACCCACATGTTTGCCATCAACATGGGTGGTTATGACATTTTCTTGGGTGCTAAATGGCTTCGCACACTAGGCCCAATCACAATGGATTTACCAGAGTTATATATGAGTTTTAAGCAGAATGAACACATGCATACCCTCAGTGGACTCCAGGCAGGTGCTCCTTCTATCATCAGCTTACATCGAATGGAAAAGTTGTTGAAAAAGGGCCATCATGGAGTTATCACCCAATTTAATGCCATCTAAGCCATCGAGACCACTACTCTTCATATTCATCTTGAGATGCAACAGGTCTTAAAAAACAATCAGTAGATCTTTGACAAACCTAAAGAGCTTCCACCCTCTAGAGAGGAACATGATCATAGCATCACTTTGGTCCCAGGGGCACAACCGTCGAATGTGCGCCCACATAGATATCCTTTTGCCCAAAAGAATGAAATTGAAAAAATCATTAAGGAACTCCTGGAAGCTAGTGTCATTCATCCTAGCATCAAGCCTTATTCATCACCAATGGTCATGGTTCTCAAGAAAGATGGGGAATGGTGCATGTGTCTAGACTTTAGGGCCCTCAACAAGCTCACAGTCAAAGATAAATTCCCTATCCCGGTTGTTGATGATTTGCTGGATGAACTAAATGGTGCTCAATTCTTTACTAAGCTAGATCTTCGTTCAGGCTATCACCAAATACACATGAAAGAAATAGACATTCCCAAGACTGCTTTCCGAACTCATGAAGGCCATTATGAATTCCTAGTCATACCATTTGATCTCTGTAATACTCCATCCACTTTTCAGAGCCTCATGAATCACCTGCTCAAACCATATCTCAGAAAATTTGTCCTCGTTTTCTTTGATGACATTCTCATCTACAACCTCACCTGGGAAAAACATCTTCAACATGTAGACCTACTCTTGCAACTGCTCTGGAAGCATAAATTATTTGTCAAATTGTCCAAGTTCTCTTTTGGCATGGAAGAAGTCAACTATTTGGGCCACATTGTGGATCGTGAAGGTGTCAGGGTGGATCCCAAAAAGATCCAGGCAATGCAGGATTGGCCCGAACCAAAGACCTTGAAGAGTTTGAGGAGATTCTTGGGTCTCACAGGCTACTATCGCAAATTTGTACACAATTATGGTCACATTACTAGACCTCTCCCTAACCTTCTCAAGAAAAATTCATTCCTCTGGACTGATGAAACACAACAGGCATTTATGGCTCTCAAACAGGTCATGTGTTCCAGTCCCGTATTGGCACTACCCGACTTCACCAAATCCTTTGTGATTGAATGTGATGCTTCAGTCATGGGTATTGGGGCTATATTAATGCAGGAAGGTCGACCCTTAGCTTTCACCAGCCAATAACTAAGTGGGAAACATCTAGGACAATTTACCTATGAGAAGGAGATGATGGCCATCTTACATGCAATAGATACCCAGCGACCATACTTATTGGGGTGGTGTTTCCAAATCCAAATAGACCATCAAAGCCTCAAATATTTTTTGGAGCAACGTCTATCCTCGCCCAACAAAATAAATTGCTGGCCAAAATGTTGGGATATGATTATGAGATAAGTTACAAGAAAGGGTGTGAAAATGTAGTAGTGGATTCTTTATCACGCCAATTTGAGGATGACAGCACCCTGCTATCAATCTCTCTTCCCATTCCAGATTGGATTGAAGAAGCCCGCTGGGAATGGTTTTCACATCCCTCTCTCTCCCAAATCATTAATAACTTAAGATTAGATCTTAATTCCACAAGGGGCTACTCTTGGAAGGATGAGATTCTTCGCTACAAGGATAGAATAGTGATATCACTAACGTCCACCCTAAAAACTTGCATTTTGACAAAGTTGCACTCATCTCTCACTACAGGCCATGCAGGCTTTCAGAAGACTTATGCTCACACTTGCCGTTCCTTCTTTTGGATAGGCATGAAAACTGACATTCTTACTTTTGTAGCTGAATGTGATGTGTGTCAACACCACAAAGGAGAAGCAGTCAAGTCCCCAGGCACCTTACAACCATTTCCCATCCCTACCTCAATCTGGACAGATGTTTCTCTGTATTTCATTATTGGTCTTCTGAAGTCAGGCAAAAAGTTATTCATCATGGTGGTTGTGGATAGACTTTCTAAATATGCTCATTTTAGCACCCTATCCCACCCATTTACCCTCACATTTAGTGGCTTAAGCTTTCATGGACCAGATCTTCAAATTGCATGGCATGCCCACTTCCATTGTGTTTAATCATGACCCAACCTTCACAAGTAACTTTTGGCAAGAACTTTTCAAGCTACAAGGCACCCAAATCCAACTAAGTACTTCCTATCATCCCCAAACTGATGGTCAAACTGAAGCAGTCAACAAATGTTTGGAGACCTACCTAAGGTGCTTCACTTCAGAAAAGCAACATCAATGGGTACAGTGGTTACCTCTCGCTGAATTGTGGTATAATGCTAACTATCATGCCACCACCAAGATGACTCCATATGAAGCAGTGTATGGTCAACTCCCACCTTCACCTACTTCTTCTATCCCTGGATGATCTAAGGTGCAACTAGTGGATCAACTCCTACAGAACCTTGCAACCATGCTAGCCCATCTCAAAGATAATCTCCATCAAGCTCAGAATCGTATGAAGCAACATGTAGACCAACATCGTTCAGAGCACACATTTCAAGAAGGGGATCAGGTATTCTTCAGGCTACAACCATACAAGCAAACATCACTCAAAGACAAGGGTTGTTAGAAATTAGCTCCAAAATTCTACGGACCTTATCAAATACTTTAGCGCTTTGGAGAAGTAGTCTACAAGCTATCCTTGCCACCAACTGCAAAAATCCATCTCGTCTTCCATGTATCATGCCTCAAGAAAATGGTGGGGAACAATTGCAGAATTCAAACTAGTCTAATTGAATTGGATGAAGAAGGTTCACTCTAGCTCCAGCCTAAACAGGTCCTCAACACATGAGAACAACATCTGCGCGGCCGCACGATCAAGGAAGTCCTCGTCAAGTGGAAAGACGCCTCTCCAGAAGACGTGACATGGGAACCAACCACTATTCTTCAGTAGTTTCCGCAGCTTCAGCCCTGGGGACAAGGTTGTTTTTATGGGGGAGGGCATGTTAGGGTCCAACCCTAACCCAGTTATTTATGTAATAGGGTCGAGTCATAGTTATCGTTAGTTAAAGAGTCAATAAAGCCTATATTAATAATTGTAAGTGGTTGACCCGCATTTAAAGAAATAGACCACAGTTAGTTGCAAACGGGCCATGGTATTAGATAGATGGTATTGAGAGAACCATGGTACTGACCCATGGTATTGCATGTATGAATACTATATAAAGGATAGAGACTCCCCATTGAGGAGCATTGTGTCTTATTTTGTAATCGAGCTTTGCTATGTTGGAGGTTGCCCCCTCGAAGAGGAGAGTGAACATTGCATTCATCACTAAATAATAAAATATTTGTTGTTTTCTCATTTTGTTCGGTGTTCTAGGTTGTATTTCTTCATATATTTGGTATTCTCGCATCTTCTCATAGGTCAAGAGCATAACAAGTTCTGCCAGGTTAGGAATGAATCTCCTTAGGAAATTGATTTTACCAATAAAAGACTGAAGCTCTCTCATGTTTCTTGGATGACTTTTTTTTTAAATTGCTTCAATCCTAATTCCATCCTTGGAAATAATGTGACCAAGAAGTTTTCCTTCCTCAAGGCCAAACAATGTCTTTTTAGGATTGAGTGACATGCCAAACCTTCTACATTTTCAAACACTCTTCTCAAATGTGCTAAATGTTCCTCGTCAGTTTTTGAATATATTGTAATGTCATCTAGATAAATCACAATAAAATGGCCAATTTCATCAGCAAAGGCAATATCCATTTCTCTTTAGAAAGTGACTCCATCGTTCATTAACCCAAAGGGAATTTTCACATACATGAAAGTGCCCCATGGTGTAGTGAAGGCAGTTTGATCCTAATCATCAGGGTGCACTAAAACTTGGTTATAACCCGAGAAACCATCTAGTAAGGAAATCATACTAGACCCTACTACTTTTTTCAATATATGATCCATTTTAGGTAACAGGTAGTTGTCTTTAAGGGATACCTTATTTAGATTTCTTAAATCAATACACAATCTGATTTCTCCATTTTCTTTCTAGTAGGCACAATGTTAGACACCCATTTAGAGTATCTAATAGGAAGTATAATTTTTGGATCATACATACTCTTTCTTTCTCAACCAAATGTATTAAGACATGATTGATCCTACGAAGTTTATGCTTGAATGGTTTTTGATCTTCTTTGATTGGGATTTTGTGTTGTATGATACTGGTGTCATATGCTTTCAGATCCTCATAGCTCCATGCAGAGAAAAGAGCTATATACCATTGTTTTGTGATAATAAGCAATGATTTTGAGAGTTTTATCATTTTGGGATTCTGTTCACTACCTATATTGCATTCTTTTATGTCTGCCCCTATGGGTTCCATTTTTGGCTTTTTTGCTACATCATTAAAATCAAAAAATTCTTCTAAAGGAGCTAGACCCCTTGGCAAAACATTATCTTTAAGTTGAAGTACTTCAAATTCTTCTTTTTCTAGATCAATTTTATGTAATTCTAATTTATGTACATTTTTACTGACTGAAATATTTACATCTGAATAATCAAGTTGTTTATCTACACTAACATATTCAACAATCTGATTCCCTACTTTAGAGTCTAGAAATTCAATAATTTGATCTTCCTCTTCACCGTCTAAATCTATGCTATTATCTTCATACTCCTCCTTGGATTGCAAAAAATAGTCAATTTGCTTAACACTTCCAAATACCTGCTATTAGAGTCAGTGTTTGCATACTACCATCAATGATCAAAATTCCTCTTTTATATCATATTAGTGTCCCATGTTGAAATTTTTATCATTCCACCTAAGTCAACTTGTAAAAATTTACTCACTGATGGTAGCCCAAGTTGAAACCCCATCCCCTCTAAAAAATTTATATTTTATGGCCCACCTTCATGTGTCTTGTTGAACATACATTGAATATAAAAGCTCATTTCATCATGTTTTGTGTCAATCAAGTCCACCTGGAGTTCAATCATTCAAGGTCCCATTAGGTCACTTGGATTCATTTTCCAAGGTCCAATAAAACACCATTTCACTGCATAAGGCCAAAAAAGTATGAGAGAGAAGCAAATAATATCCCCTTTTCAGTTAAATAAGGGTTTACAAGCATGTAACCATGCTTGTTAAAATTCCAATTTTGATATTAAGCAAGAAACTCGTTCCAGTTTGTAATTTTTACTTCAAAAGAGAGATGTAATAATTTTTATTTATTTATGTAATTTTATGTTTATCATATGTAATAAGTCACTATTCTTAGTTGTTTACTCAAAATCCATTGCCAATATCATCCAAACAAAAGTCAAAAGTGAAGATTGCCAAACCTTCAGCATCATCCACCTGAAAAGAAAAGTCAGAAAGAAAATTAGCAAAGAGGTCAAAAAGGGATCAAATGAAACATTAGAAAGTGGGTTTGAAAAGAAAAATATCAAACTCACTAACCTATAAAGGACTTCTTGGCTTCAAAATCACCTTCATTTGCCTCCTACCACTCATTGAGCAAACCCTAAGAGAGCCTTTTCACAGTTTTGGGTGAAATCAGCAGAAACAGGGTAGGCACTGCACATTTCCTTCTGGCACTGCGAGTTCTCTTTTGGTGTTGTGGGTTTACCTGGCACTGCGTGTTTCCTTAAGGCATTGCACATTCCCTTAAGGTGTTGCGTGTTTGCCTGAGGCATTTCACACTCTACATTGGCACTCCACGTTTGTCCAACAACACTCCATTCACCTCCTAAGCTCCTCCAAAACACTTTCAACATAAATGCAATTAAGTAGCAACTAAGGGATGTGTTTTCCCCCTCCTCAATTCAATTCCTAAGTGTTTGAAAGGTTTTATTGAATATTTAGCTTAATTGTTACATATAAACCCTGGATTTCCCCCAAAAACTACCTTCTACTCTCATTCCCTTTTGCACACTTCCCTCCACCCTCCTTCCCTTTCCCTAAATCTTTATATCCTAGATACCCTCTAACCCTTTGTCCCAAAACACTAATTCCTAGGTGACACAACACTACCTAGGCTCCCAAAGCCCTATTTTGCAAACAAATTTCCCCATCCCCAAAATATCATACTACTACCCTATACACCTCTCTAATACACATATCCCTTCACCCATCATCTTCATATTTACCTTTCCCCATTTACTATTCCCTAGAAAACTCCATTCCCCCTACCTTACACCTCCCTAGGGTTTGACACTAAACACCATGGCAGAGGAGGAATAGAGACCACATAGTGAGGAAAAGGAAACAAATAGAGAAGAAGACAGGGAACAGAGGAGGCCAAACAAAGGAGGCCAAATACACAGGTTTGAGGCCACAAATCCCCTATGACTGTGACATCCTTCAAATGGCTAGGCTGTTATGATTTCTGTGAACAAGTGCTGGCAGTCCAACATCATCCTGAGTTGACTAGGCTCTTCATTCATAAACTCCAAGACAATCAGGTCACGCTAGCAGGTATAACTTTCACTTTGTCTACTACCAATATATCAGTTGCCACCGGAATTCCAGATGTTGGGGAAAAATGGTTTAAACAAGGTGATTTGGAGAGGCATTATTATGAGCCTTACATGAAACCAAGGTATAGAAATGAAAGAAGAGGATATTTTCCTTTTACACACCTCCTTAACAGATATGCAACAATGATGAAGATTATTATGAAATATTTTTCATGTGAAGGTAGATTATCCAGGGTCTATTCTTATCATATCCGGTTCTTAATTCATTTCACTAGGGTAAAAATGCTAAATATACCCTACTATCTTTTCCAGAGTGTTGAGAATATGGCTACATTGCCCAAAAGAGGGAGTACAAAGATCAAATGAAGAGATTATTTCATCATTCCCTCATTAAAATTATAGTCCTTTACCATCTCAAGGAACTCAACATTGCATGGAGTACCTTCATAGCTAATCCCATATTCACTCATGCATCTACTCAAAATATTCAAAGCATCCCTTCATCATCTCATCCATCCACCTCCATTCCTCCATCTCAGCCCATACATCATTCATCCTCATCTGATGAGTCAACCACACCATCACCTCCATCATCACCATTTCATGAGCCTATTCATTCACCTAGGAGAGATGAAGGGAGAGAGCAAGAGCACATTGAACATGGTCAGATCAGCAAGCCTAAAAGGGTTGGTTTGGGTACCTTGACACATACCTATCAGAGAGGGAATAGGCAAGTGTTGGTCCCATAGGTTGTGGGAGGGGCCTTTCCTTCTTCATCAGCAAAGCAGGTACATAAGAGCAAGGAAAAAGTGACAGAGGCAGAGATCCAGCAGCAGCAGGAAGACCTCCATGAGACAGAGCAAGATTTTCACTTAGTTTACCTAAGTGAAAATGATGACAGTGAAAGCACAACCATTGTAATCAAAGAGAAGAATGCACTCAAAGGAGAGCTCCAGGTAAATTCGCAAAGGGAAAAATATATCATCACATATTATGAGCAGGAGAACAAGTAGTTAGAGACCAACATGAGCTCATGGAGATTCAGCGCATCAAGGAAAAGAGGGACACTGAAAAGGCCAAAGCCTTAATTAATGAAGCATATGGAGAATACAATGATCAGCTGGAGGAACAAGTGCCAAGAAAAAGGCCAAGGGCTAGAGGCCTAAAGAGATCTTTGGAGCTAGAAAAACAAAAGGAGGTTGAACTAGCTAATGAGCTCACCCTAAATGAGCAATTTTCTAAAATGGTAAGTGAGAACCGGGAGCATTGTCTTGAGAGGGTGAACACCCATATTGGAAGCCTCTTAGACAAGGCCAAAAGAGACACTGACATTCAAAGAAGGATGGCAAAATATTGTTGTCAAAGAAACCAAATAACAAGGACAAAGCTTAAAGCTGTTAGGGCAAGAATTGAAGCCCTAACTCACCATGAGGAGAAGAAGAAGCTTGATATACTTGTAGAGGCTTCAATCCATGTGCAGCCATCTCAAACATCAGCTTATTGAATAATTTTGAAGACCATTGGTTCAATTTTTTTCATATTGCTTTTCTTGTCTTTTTAAGGAAATTTTTGTATCACTAGTTTGGTCAAATGCGCAGCGCCAATTTTTGGAGGCAATTTTTGGAGGAATGACCACCACCACTGGATTCAGAAGTTCCAAGATATCCAGGAAAACCATGTTTCCAGCCCTGGAAAGCAAAATTGGTGGGTGAAAAAGGCAAAGAACCACCTAAAAATCATGTTTCTGCCTCATTTCTGGACCAAGCATTGTGTGTTTGAGTAGTCTTGGGAGAAAGGAATTTTGGAGGGGAAAATCAAACCCATTTTGGAAACCAAGGGTGGTTTTGGAAACTAGACAGGATAATATTTCCAATGAGCTATCCTGGGCTAGATTTGGACATTAGGAAGGCAAGTAAAAGTCAACTTGAAGATGGCGTTACACATTTGACACTAGCGCTACACGTTTGCAGTCAGCCCAGATTTTCACTGTTTCTCTCCAATTTAATTTTTACCTATGGGAAATTAGTGTTTTACTGATGTAATTGATAAGAATGATGTAATTATTATGTTTTTACTATTACCTAGGGTAAATACATTAGGTAAATGGCCTCTATGACTTGTAATGAATCAGTTTTCTTAAGTTAGGAATGAGTCACGTTGACCACCCTACACTCTAGTTATTAGTTCAGTCTTCGTTGTAACTACTACTCCTCTCATGGATTCAACCCCTGAGACTAGGATGAGTTGGTTTAAGGCCTATATTATGTAATTTATTAGTCATTCTACAAGTTGGACTCCATTGGATATTGTATTAGTGTTTTAGACTTTGGCATGAAATATATTGGATGAGTTATGGCTATTTTGGTGGGATTCCTGTGGCATGGTATTTTGATATTGTTTCTTCTTCAGTTTCATATGTATGAATTTTTTGTACCTCTCATGATTCATTTCACTCTAAGTATGTTTGATTTTCAAGGTGTGATAAGCAGAATTCATCTTGTATGCTCTGTTTTGGGAAAATCATCATAGATTGTTTCATTTCTTCAGTTCAAAAAGAATTCATGATCGCATGCTCTTTTTAGCACCTCACTAGTCTAAACCATCTCATCGCTATACTACAAGGTGTTAAAGTAACTTTCCTACCTTGCCCCATCAAATGTATGCAATTCTAATTTTCTCTTGCCTTGACCTAGTTCACTCTCTAACCTAATTCACTCATCCAGTGACTGGCCCAATCAAAATCAAATCAAAACCTTGAGCTACTATATATAGCCTAAAACCATAATTCATCTAGCCCTTTTGGGTTGTGATCCTTTGAGAGATCCCTCTTCGTCTTGGTAGGGCTAGCTACCAAGTCAAAATATTGATCTGTTGTTACCTCAGTTGAACTCTTCCTCAGCCTTGGAGATCCGAAGGAGGGATAACATACTGGCGCCATTGTCAAGGAATGAAAGGTTCATTTTCCCTGGGTGTACAACTAGTTCTGATTGGATTTTGGTCCTCCAGATGATAGGACTAAGCTTCATAAAGGCTGATTCAATAATTGTAGTGTCAAGATTATAGAGCTGGCCTAGAGGAGACAAACAAGACAAATTTTGCACCCTGGTCCAGTTGATTCAATTGAAGACAATCAGAGCTTGTTCAAAAAGCAAAGAAGGTTACAAATCACAAGTTTGATTAGACTTCATTCCATGGTAAGCCCTCAATCATTTCCAGTTTCAGATTTCACTATTGAAGGCTTTCCTTTGAAAATATCTATGTTCAGCTCAAAGTCTTAGGTCTTTCACCTTATATAGTTTGTGACCCTGTTAAGATTCTAGCTCCAAAAAGATATACCAGGTCAAAACCTGACCCAAATCCTCCTTCTCCAGTTGATAATCGTGAAATATTGTTGAAAGAGCCTAAAGTCCCTTTCCCTGAGACTAAAACCACAAAATTGGAAAGGACCACTTCCTTGCCAGATAAAATACATAGTATTGAGGATATACCTTTCGACATTAAATTTGAGCTATCCCTATTCCATTCAAAATCTGAGTCTTGTCTTACCGAAGAAGTTTTTGATGCCATAAAGTTTAACTCATACCTTCCTACCTCAAAGTCTTTGTTTAACCAACCTTCTACTGCTTCTCAGTCTTCAAAACTCGAGCACGAGGTTTAGTCTAATTCTGAGAAACTTCAAAGCCTAGCTGATCAATTACAAATCACTACTGAAAAGTCCTATATTTAGTATCAACTTGAAATATTATCTTCTATCGTACCCTCTACTACAACTCTAAAAACGTCCACCTCACCTCCTCCATCTTCATCTCAACCAACACAACCCATTGCAGTTCCCATTCACCATTCTCCATGAGTTATGGAAAGGTTTTCACCCTTATTATTACTTGGTAAATTGGCAGCTTTACCTCAAACCTATGGCCAGAGACTCCCTATGTTTGATGGCATCCCAGGAGTCACAGCGTAGTAACATATTGATAAGATGGTTGATTTCATTGACTTAGAGGAAGTCGATGAAGATGATGCTAAAGTGACACTAATGGCTCAAAGTTTTCTGGAGATGTCAAAAAATGGTTTCGTGGTTTGGAAGCTCGCTCCTTTGATACTCCTTAGAGGTTGAATGAGTTGTTCTTAACCAGATGGTGAGAAAAGAAGAATCCATTGCAGATCTTGGCATAATACAACACATTAAAAAGGAATCCTACCGAGATTGTTCAGGAATTCACTATAAGGTTCAATCAAATCTACAATTCTGTTCCAGATAACATGAAACCTCCACCTGATTTGGCACGTCAGCATTACTTGGATGCTTTTAATCCAGAGATGGCTTATCAATTGAGGGAAAGAGATCCGACAACTCTGGAAGACATGCAAAACAATACGGTAAGTGTGGAAGAAAACTTGTTGATTAAAACGTCTCAGTTGAAACATAAGAAACCAGAAAAGAGAGTAACCATCAAAGAATAACCTTCTTCTTCCACCAATCTTAAGCTAGATGCACTGATCAGAACCATGGAGAGAATGGCTGACTGGATGATAAATTCAAATAGACCTCAAGAGCCCCAAGTTAGAAATCCTAACTAGAAATGAGCAGCAACCTCAGTACATGATAAAACAAAGGGCGCAGAAAGCTTCTGAAGCATCGACATCTCAGCAGCCAATTCAGAAACCCTTGCAGTAGAATTATGCTCAAGGAGAATTTGATGATGAAATAGACCCGATTGTTGAGGAAAACCACTTCTTTAGGGAAGATTACCATCCCATTTTCTTGACTAAAAATGAGAAGTATGTCGAGAAGGTGGATGGTCCTAAAGAAGAGGACTAACTATTGGCAAGTGACAATTCATTGGAGACCCAAACCAATGATTATCAAAGAGGATATTTGAATGCACTCAGTCCTCAGCATAAGAAATATTCTTTGAGGAATAGATATGTCCCAATCACTCCTATTCAGAAAAGGACATTATAGCAAAGATACCCAACATAAATCAAATCCTCAAGGTAGTCAAAGCAAAGGTAAAGAGTTGGCAACAACCGGTCAAAGTAGAGAAAAATAGCCATCTACAAGCAGTCCAAACAAGGAACATGACAGTCAAAAGAAGGATCAGATACCAAGATATCTACCTGAGAAGAGGGACAATGTCCAAAGAGAGGTAGATAAATCTAGTTCTTTCAATCTAGAAATCTAAATTTCAAAGTTGAAAGTATCAATCCCTCTTACTAAACTAGTCAAAAATAGCCATTACAAGTCTGATATAGTTAAAATTCTCAAAGTTGATCCTATGTCTGACATGGTTAATGTTGAAGATGACTAGCCTGAATTGATTTTTGGTCCATCCATAGATGGTCCATCAGGAGATAGTGATGTTCCTCCATTTTATCTCAATTTAAGAATCCACCAATTCATTCTGCATAACTCCATGCTTGACTCCAGAGCCTCTCATAATTTAATTCCAAAAGCCATCATGGAAAGGTTGGGTCTAGATATAACTTGTGAGTACCATGACTTGTATCCTTTTGATTCCGGTAAAGTCCGTTGTCTTGGTCTAATCAAAGATTTGATAGTATCCTTGGATCAAATCCCTACAAATAATGTTTTAATGGATGTGGTGGTAGTCGATATACCACCACGGTTTGGTATGCTATTGTTGAGATCTTGGGGAGCGAAACTAAGAGGCACACTGCAATTAGAATTATCCTATGCCACCATCCCAGTTTTCGAACAATTTAGAAAGTTGTACCAAGAAACCAAAATAAGTTCATGATAACTAGCAAGCAGAAGCCTAATAATCATCCTATAAATGTTGTACATACATATTTGGAGTCATTTATTTTATATAATGATAGTGGATTGAATGATGCAGATAGTCATCTTATGGAAATTAAAGATGTATCCGAGATTTTCAATTGTATAAAGACATTTTCAGATCAAGAAAAAGAAGAGATGCCAAGTTCATTCGAACATCCATCAGATAAGGCAGAAAAAGGTTTAGAATAGCCATCAAATAAGGTAATGGAAACTTCAAAACCATCCAAAGAGAAAGTTCATAAAATTGACCTAAAATAGTAAAAAGATGTACAACCCTTGGAAGAGGAAAATAGACTTTGGACCATGGACTTTGATGGTGCTCTGGGAAAGATGGAGCAGGTATTGGCATTTGGATTTGAAATCCACATCATCAGCAACGTGAGCTCCCTCAGCATGTTAGATTATGCTCATACAAGTTAGCTTTTGATTCCACTAACAATGAGGTAGAGTACGAAGCGTTGATGACAGGTTTAAAGATCTTGAAGAGGTCAAGTGCACAAAGAATTTCGGTGTATGGTGATTCAGAACTTGTAACCAAGCAAGTAAAAGGTGAATATCAAGCTCACCATCCATGAATGAAACAATATAGAAATGCATTTTTAGATATTCTCAGGATGTTTCCTGAGTATACACTTTCAGTTGTACCAAGGACTAAGAATCTTATGGCAGATTAATTAGCTATAGCTACAAGCAATTTCAAAATTCCCATTTTTTCAAATAAGAAATTTGAGATTCATGTGAAGCATCAGCCCTCTGTTCCTGGAAACTTGCGATATTGGCAAGTATTTTGGGATGACAAACAAGTGAATAACTTTCTTCAGAGTGAAGGAGAGTTTGAAAATTTTTCTTTGGATGAAGTTTATGATGAATATGGTTAAGTCATCAAGGCAGCTCAAGTTAATATACTACAGCTGAAAGATAACAATATTATGAAAGGTCTTGTACCTTTAGAAGACTTGTTTGATCAAGATGATGTAGCAAGGAAGCCTACATTAGTACCTACTAAGAAAGGTGTTGAAGACATGAACATTGGAAAAACAGACAAACCAAACATGATCAAGCTGTCCAAAACAATGTCTCCCGAGGTAAAAGAGAAATACATTCATCTATTGTTTGAATTTTCTGATGTTTTCACTTGGGATTATGCAGATTTAAGGGAGTATGACAGGAAAATAATTTAGAATACCATCCTGATTAAGCCCAATCAAAAGCCCTTCAGACAAAAGCTAAGGAGGATTGACCTAAGGTTTCTTCCATCCATAGAGAAAGAAGTTGATAGACTTTACAAGATGGGCATCATTGTTCCTATCAGATTTTTTGACTGGATATTGAATCTAGTCCTGACGAGAAAAAAGACTAGGGAGATTAGGCTATGCGTAAACTTCAGAAACTTGAACAAAGTATCTTTGAAAGATAATTATATATTGCCCAAAATGGACCATATCCTTTAGAGAGTTGTGGGTGCTTCCCGATAGTCACTTTTGGATGGCTACTCAGGTTACAATCAAGTTTTAGTGCATGAAGATGATCAGGACAAGACAACATTCACCACACCTTGGGGCACATTAAAATATGGAAAGATTCCATTTGGTCTCAAAAATGCAGGGGCCACTTTTAGCGTGCCATGGACATAGCCTTTTCAGATAAAAAATATGTTTTCTTGGTTGTATACTTAGATGATGTAGTTGTATTTTCACATTCAGATGATGAACATTTGCATCATTTAAGAATCATTTTTTAGAAGTGTAGAAAGTTTGGGATCTCTCTCAATCCAAAGAAAAGTTTGTTTGCTATGGAGGAAGGAAAACTTTTCGGCCACATCATCTCGAAATACGACATCTCGATTGATCCTTCACGAGTAGAAGCCATTCAGCAAATTGATTTCCCTCACAGAAAGAAATAAATCCAAGCATTCAATGGTAAGATGAATTTATTACGCATGTTTATTCCTAATTTGACTGAACATCTTATAGAAATCACCAATATGTTGAAAAAGGATAATGAGGTGAAATGGTTCGAAGAAGCCCGCAAGTCCTTTCATGCGGTGAAGCTTGCCTTGACCACTACTCTTGTTTTGATTAGTTCTAATTACACCGATGATTTTATTATATTTTCATTTGCTTCTGAGCATACCATGGCAACAGTACTAATGCAAAAAAGGGATAAAACTGAGTTGCCAATAGAACTCTTCAGTCGCAACATTAGGGATGCAGCCCTTAAGTACAACATCATTGAAAAACAGGCCTTGGCTTTGGTAAAGGCAATCAAAGATTTCAAAGTTTACATTTTACATTCGCATACTCTTGCTTGTGTACCTAATGCAGCGGTAAAAGAATTTCTTGTACAAAATGACCCGGAAGGTAGAAGAGGTAGGTGGATAACAGCATTATTAGAATATGATCTTGAGATCAAGCCTACAAAACCGATCAAGGGTCAAGACTTAGAAAAACTCATGGTCAAACCTTCATGCTCCAGACATAAACCTTGTAGCAACATTATCTGACAATCAAGAAGAAGTGGATCTCATTCAGATATCTGACATCTTTCTATCATCTCCATGATATTTTGATATTATTTATATGCTTCAGCATCTAAATCCCCCTCCAACCATGTCTAAGGCTAAGAGCAGGTCATTAAAGTTGAAGGCTTTTAAATATTGTATCATGGACAGTGCACTTTATTGGAAAGATCCTAGAGGTGTGTTGTGGAACTATTTGATCGAAGATAAGTCCAAAGAAGTAATAAATTACTTCCACAAAGGAGATTGTGGGGGCCACTTGTACTGGAAGACCACAACCAACAAAGTACTGAGAGCCGGTTACTATTGGCCTAAACTTTTTGTAGATACCTACAAGGCAATGATGAGTTGTCATGAATGTCAAGTTTTCCAAGGTAAAAGAAAGCTTCTTCCTTTGCCTCTACAGCCAATATGAGTTAATGCACCTTTCCAGTAGTGGGGTCTAGATTTCATAGGTGAGATGAATCCATCATCATCCACACAACACAAGTGGATATTGATAGCTACAAACTACTTTACTAAGAGGATCAAAGCGATCCTAACTAGGCAAGAAACACATTTAGTTATCATTCAGTTTTTAGAAACTAATATTTTGTCCCGTTTTGGTTGTCCTAACAAGATTATCACAGAAAACGTGACAACATTCAAGTCCAAAAAGATGACTGAATTTTGTGAAGAATACAACATAAAGTTGGGGCATTCTACAACATACTATCCACAAGGAAATGGTCTAACAGAGTCCTCCAATAAATCTTTAATCAACATCATCAAGAAAATGTTGGAGGCCCACAAAAAGAATTGGCACAAAAAGTTGATCAATGCATTGTGGGCAAATCGGGTGAATAGCAAGAAATATCTTGGGCTTTCTCCTTTTCAGATTGTGTATGGAGTAGATATTTTTTGTTTCCTTCATCATTAGCAGTCTCGATCATGAAATTGTTACAAGAAACAGGAAGTGAAGAGAATTATTTTCAGCGCCAGATAAATCAAATGGTTCACTTAGAGCAAACACGAGATGAGGTATTTCAGAACACCTCCAAGCTTCATGAGGGGATAAAGAGGATCTATGACCAAAAAACAAAGGAAGATGATTTCAAAATTGGAGATGTGGTGCTTTGTTGGGATGCCAGAAATGAAGACAAGGGTAAGAATGGTAAATTCGAGAACCTATGGAAAGGCCCTTATCATATTTCAGCTTTCTGAGGAAAAAATGCTTTCTTGTTGGATGAGATGAATGGAGAACCATGCTTAGGAGGACCAGTCAATGGTAGGCTCCTGAAGCATTATATTTTCTGAATTGTCCTGGTTTCATTGTACATTACATTTTAAATTTTATGCAAGTGTGAAGAAAAGATCATTGGAGTTCGGAGCCCAAAGTGAAGGCAATGGAGCTTCACTAATTTTCTGCCATTTTTAGTACTCAGTCCTTAGTCATGTAAGTAAGTTTTGAGTAAGTTTTGAGTCAGTATGAGTTATTTGAGTTGTCATCATTTACTCGTGCATTCCAATTTGAGTTTTTAACCGTATTGGCCCATATGGTTAGGCATTTGGTCTACGGTGTTCTTGGCACCTCTAAGGAGCTGCCATCCTCAAATAAGGCTGATGTTAGAGTCAGTGTTTTCATACTGCCATCAGTGATCAAAATTCCTCTTTTATATCATATTAGTGTCCCAAGTTGAAATTTTTATCATTCCACCTAGGTCATCATGTATAAATACTCACTGATGGTAGCCCAAGTTGAAACCCCATCCCCTCTCAAAAATTTATATTTGTTAGCCCACCTTCATGTGTCTTGATGAACATACATTGACTATAAAAGCTCACTTCATCATGTTTTGTGTAAATCAATTCCACCTGGAGTTCAATCATTCAAGGTCCCATTAGGTCACTAGGTTTCATTTTCCAAGGTCCAATAAAAGACCATTTCACTGCATAAGGCCAACAAAGTATGAGAGAGAAGCAAATAATATCCCCTTTTCAGTTAAATAAGGGTTTACATGCATGTAACCATGCTTGCAATTTTTCAATTTTGATTTTAAGCAAGAAATTCATTCCAGTTTGTAATTTTTATTTCAAAATAGAGATGTAATAATTTTTATTTATTTATGTAATTTTATGTTTATCATATGTAATAAGTCACTATTCTTAGTTGTTTACTCAAACTCCATTGCCATTATCATCCAAACAAAAATCAAAAGTGAAGATTGCTAAACCTTCAACATCATCCACCTGCAAAGAAAAAGTCAGAAAGCAAATTAGCAAAGAGGTCAAAAAGGGGTCAAATGAAAAATTAGAAAGTCGGTTTGAAAAGAAAAATATCAAACTCACTCACCTATAAAGGACTTTTTGGCTTCAAACTCGCCTTCATTTGCCTCCCAGCACTCATTGAGCAAACCCCAAGAGAGCCTTTTCACAGTTTTGGGTGAAATCAGCAGAAACAGGGCAGGCGTTGCATGTTTCCTTTTGGCGCTACGTGTTCTCTTCTGGCGCTACGCGTTTCCTTAAGTCATTGTGCATTCCCTTAAGGTGTCGCGTGTTTTCCTAAGGCATTGCGTACTCTGCATTGGCGTTGCACGTTTGTCCAGCAATGCTCCAGTCTCCTCCTCAGCTCCTCCAAAATGCTTTCAACCTCAATGCAAGTAAGTAGCAGCTAAGGGATGTGATTTTCCCCCTCCTTAATTCAATTCCTAAGTGTTTGAAAGATTTTATTGAATATTTAGCTTAATAGTTACATCTAAACCCTAGATTTCCCCCAAAAACTACCTTCCACTCTCATTCCCTTTTGCACACTTCCCTCCACCCTCCTTCCCTTTCCTTAAATATTTATATCCCATATACCCTCTAACTCTTTGTCCCAAAACCCTAAGTCCTAGGTGATACAACACTACCTAGGCTCCCAAACCCCTATATTGCAAACAAATTTCCCCATCCCCAAACTATCATACTACTACCCTATATCATTCTCTAATACACATATCCCTTCACCCAGCATCTTCATATTTACCCTTCCCCATTTACGATTCCCTAAAAAACTCCATTCCCCCTACCTTACACCTCCCTAGGGTTTGATACTAAACACCATGGCAGAGGAGGAATACACACCACATAGTGAGAAAGAGGAAACAAATAGAGAAGAAGGCAGGGAACAGAGGAGCTCGTACAAAGGAGGCCAGATACACAGGTTTGAGCCCGCAGATCTTAGGGAACTTTTAGCATCCCCTATGACTATGACATCCTTCAAATGGCTAGGTTGTTATGATTTATGTGAGCAAGTGCAGGCAGTCCAACATCATCCTGAGTTGACTAGGCTATTCATTTCTAAACTCCAAGGCAGCCAGGTCACTCTAGCAGGTATAACTTTCACTTTGTCTACTACCAATATATCATTTGCCACCGGAATTCCAAATTTTGGGGAAAAATGGTTTAAACAAGGTGATTTGGAGAGGCACTATTATGAGCCTTACATGAAACCAAGGTATAGAAATGAAATAAGGGGTTATTTTCCTTTTTCACACCTCCTTAACAGATATGCCCCAATGATGAATATTATTATGAAATATTTTCCATGTGAAGGTAGATTCTCCAGGGTCTATTCTTATCATATCCAGCTCTTAATGCATTTCACTAGGGTAAAAATGCTCAATATACCCTACTATATTTTCCAGAGTTTTGAGAAGATGGCCTACATTGCTCAAAAGAGGGAGTACAAAGATCAAATGAAGAGATTATTTCATCATTCCCTCATTAAAATCATAGTCCTTTACCATCTCAAGGAACTCAACATTGCATGGAGTACCTTCATAGCTAATCCCATATTCACTTATGCATCTACTCAAAATATTCAAAGCATCCCTTCATCATCTCATCCATCCACCTCCATTCCTCCATCTCAACCCATACATCATTCATCCTCATCTTATGAGTCAACCACACCATCACCTCCATCATCGCCATTTCATGAGCCTATTCATTCACCTAGCAGAGATGAAGGGAGAGAGCAAGAGCACATTGAACATGGTGAGATTAGCAAGCCTAAAAGGGTTGGTTTGGGTACCTTGACACATACCTATCAAAGAGGGCATAGGCAAGTGTTTTCCCCATAGGTTGTGGGAGGGGCCTTGCCTTCTTCATCAGCAAAGCAGGTATAGAAGGGCAAGGAAAAAGTGGCAGAGGCAGACATCCAACAGCAGCAGGAGGACCTCCATGAGACAGAGAAAGATTTTCACTTAGTTGACCTAAGTGAAAATGATGCAGTGAAAGCACAACCATTTTCATCAAAGAGAATAATGCACTCATAGAGAGCTCTAGGTCAATTTGCAAAGGGAAAAATATATCATCACATACTATGAGCAGGAGAACAAGCAGTTAGAGACCAAACATGATCTCATGGAGATTCAGCTCATCAAGGCAAAGAGGGAGGCTGAAAAGGCCAAAGCCTTACTTGATGAAGCATATGGAGAATACATTGATTAGCTGGAGGAATAGGTGCCAGGAAAAAGGCCAAGGACTAGAGGCCTAAAGAGAGCTTTGGAGCTAGAAAAACAAAAGGAGACTGAACTAGCTAATGATCTCAACCTAAATGAGCAATTTTCAAAAATGGTAAATGAGAACCGAGAGCATTGGATTGAGAGACTGAACACCCATCTTGAAATCCTCTTAGACAAGGCTAAAAGAGACACTGACATTCAAAGAAGGATGGAAAAATATTATTGCCGAAGAAACCAAATAGCAAGGACAAAGCTCAAAGCTGCTAGGGAAAGAATTGAATCCCTAACTCATCATGAGGAGAAGAAGAAGCTTGATATACTTGCAGAGGCTTCACTCCATGCCTAGCCACCTCAAACCTTGACTTCTTGAACAATTTTGAAGACCCTTGGCTCAATTTTTGTCATCTTTCTTTTCTTGTCTTTTTAAGGCAATTTTTGTATCACCAGTTTGGTCAAACACGTAGCGCCTTAGGCGCTGCGCACTTTTTGGAGGAAGGACAACCACCATTGGATTCAAAAGGACAAAGACATCCAGGAAAACCATGTTTCCACCCTGGAAAGCAAAATTGATGGGTGAAAAAGGCAAAAAACCACCTAAAAATCATGTTTCTGCCTCATTTCTGGAGCAGACACTGCGTGTTTGAGTAGTCTTGGGAGAAAGGAATTTTGGAGGGGAAAATCAATCACTTTTTGGAAACAAAGGGAAGTTTTGGAAACTAGACAGGATAAGTTTTCCAATGAGTTATCTTGGGCTAGATTTGGACATCAGGAAGGCAGATAAAAATCAGCTTGAAGATGGCGCTGCGCGTTTGACACTAGTACTCTGCGTTTGACAATCAGCCCAAATTTTCATTGTTTCTCTCCAATTTGATTTTTACCTATGGGAAATTAGTGTTTCATTGATGTAATTGATAAGAATGATGTAATTATTATGTTTTTACTATTACCTAGGGTAATACATTAGGTAAATGGCCTCTATGACTTGTAATGAATCAGTTTGCTTAAGTTAGGAATGAGTCACTTTGACCACCCTACACTCTAACTATCAGTTCAGTCTTTGTTGCAACTGCTCCTCCTCTCATGGATTCGACCCTGAGGCTAGGATGAGTTGGTTTGAGGCCTATATTATGTAATTTATTAGTCATTCTATAGGTTGGACTCCATTGGATATTGTATTAGTGTTTCAAACTTGGCATGAAATATATTGGATGAGTTGCAACTATTTTGGTGGGATTCTTGTGGCGTGGTATTTTGATATTGTTTCTTCTTCAGTTTCATATGTATGAATGTTTTGTACCTCTCATGATTCATTTCACTCTAAGTATGTTTGATTTCAAGGTGTGATAAGCAGAATTCATCATGTATGCTATGTTTTGTGAAAATCATCATAGATTGTTTCATTTCTTCAGTTTAAAAAGAATTCATGATCTCATGCTCTTTTTATCACCTCACTAGTCTAAACCATCTCATCACTATACTACAAGGTGTTAAATTAACTTGCCTACCTTCCCCCATCAGATGTCTGAAATTCTAATTTTCTCTTGCCCTGATATAGTTCACTCTCAGACCTAATTCATTCATCCACTGACTACCCCAATCAAAATCAAATAAAAACCCTGAGCTACTATATCTAGCCTAAAACCCTAATCCATCCATCCCTTTTGGGTTGTGATACTTTGGAGAGAGCCCTCTCCGGTTTGGTATGGCTAACTACCAAGTCAAAAGATTGGTCTGTGGTTACCTCAGCTAGACTCTTCATCAGCCTTGGAGATCTGGAGGAGTGATAACACTTGCCAATGTCTCATTTTATCCGGTAAAACAGGACGGATTTTAACCTCCAATGTATATTGTTTGTTTGGATGAGGCATATGACATGTGCTAGCTGAAAAAGCTAAACCATTAGCCAATACATTTTGATTCCTTGGAATGACAGAAAGGTCATATTCTTCAAAAGTTCTTAAAAATTCGAGGACAACATTCCTATAGTTTCTTAGCCTAGGATGTTTTGCAGCATATTCCCCCTTGATATGTTTAATAATTAATTCAGAATCTCCCTAAACAGCAATTCTTTTAGCACCTGGAACAACTGGTGGAATGCCACCATAGGAAAGGAGAGGAACTTGCCATTACTTACATGCTGGGCTATATGGATAGCCAGGAATTGCATCATATTTCAACAGAAGGATCCTCGATGGCCCTCTATTCTGCCAAGAATACTTGTTGACTATCACTTCATCCCTGAAGATACCACTTCATATCACAACAGGAATATCAACCCGAAAACCATAAACACCTCCATTCCGTGGGCATACTTTGATGGATCGACCTAAGAGATAGGTTGTGGGGGGGGGGGGCATACTTCATATATCAGAAACCCATACCTTTAAAATCCAAATGGGCCTAGGTAGAGGCACTAATAATTATGCAGAGCTCATAACAGCCAAATTTCTCATCCATTTTGCTTTGAACAAACAGTGCATGAACCTCCAACTCTTTGGGGACTCAAAATTAGTTTGCAATTGGATAAATAAAAAATCAAATTGCAATGCATACACATTGAAGCACGTCTTGAATGAAATCCATGGGCTCATCTTGATATTTGACACTTTTGTTTGCCATCATATTTTCAGGGAGTGCAACACAGTTGTCGATCTCCTATCCAAGGAAGCAGTGCACAAGGATGATGGCACTTGGATGATCCATGAGGAGAAGGATGGTGTTATCTATCAGCACTATCATAGACCGTTCATAGATCTTGAGGCATAACTAGATGGCTCAATATGAGTCAAGAAGTTTTTGAATATATGTAAATATTTATGTTTATTTCATGTCACTGTATTTGCAAAACTAAGATGAACCATACTCTCTCTGCGAAGAGACTATATTTTTTTGGTTTTTGAACAGTTAGTTCCATGTGTGGAGCATCTTTATCACTGTTAACTTATACTGGACAGAAAATTCCTCACATACTACATATGCTTTGCATCTACAAAATGTAATTTTCTCTTACTAATGAAAATTACGACTTTTTCCATGGAAAAAAAAAAAAAAAAAAACAGTTCTTTTAGCATCTAACTTCTTCAATAGTTGCAATCCTAAGAGAAGTGCTTCATATTCTGCTATATTATTGGTGCAATGAAAATTGAGTTTATAGGAATTACCTTCTACATTATTGTCTCCTAGATTAGACACCCAAACACCTACCCCTGAACCTACTTTGCTACAAGTGCCATCAAAGCTCATGTTCCAAAAAGGTTCAGTTTCAGTGTTTTGCTACACAATTAGAGTTTGATTTTCCTGTTTTTCATCAATATCATTTTCTTCCTGGATGACCTGTGCATTAATGCCCTCATCATTGTAAATAATGAGGGAGTCCAGGTCAAAATGAACAGAGTAGAGAGGTTATTTATGTGGTTTATCTTGACTGTTGACGATGTACTTCATTAAGGTTTCCCTATATAGTCTCTATGTTGACCAAACACTGGTATAGTGGCATAAATCATGTCCATTTGCAGGGTTCTTGTAATTTTTCTCCCCATGAGTGTGACAAGAGCATGCCATACTTTGGGGGAATGTATGCAACCACTATATCCATCACTAGACTTTTAGCAGGGATTTGGGCTAAATTGACGTGACGCATAGATCTTTGATAAGATCGAGGCACCTGACTTTGCTAGAGTCAAAGGAAAACATATCTTTTTATTGTCTAGTGATATCTAGTCCTAGTTTCTCCATGACTGCTTTGGGCATTAGATTATGAGATTCACCTGAATCTAGCATAGCATTATGAAGTATTTTATCATGAATATTCAAACTGACATAAAATGGAGGGACTCCTCCTTCTTGTGGTTTTCCTTCTACCTCGAGCCCAAATAGGAGCTCAGGTTGATCATCACTCAAATTTACATCATCAGTTTTCTCCCCATTGTTTAATGCCTTCAGGACCTAAGTCTTGTATACATTCTTGTTGACTAATTCAGTTAAGGGGATAGAAATTTTCAACTTTGAAGTTCATTTTCTATACTGAATGGTGTTTTATTTTTAAGCAGATTTGAAGAATCAGACTTATCAGCGATTAGTTTTCTGGCAAGTTCGGTTTGTTGGCTGGTAGAAGGTAGATCAATTTGAGTATTTCTAGTAGAAGTATCAATTG
Source organism: Pinus taeda (assembly GCA_000404065.3). Classification (NCBI taxonomy): domain Eukaryota; kingdom Viridiplantae; phylum Streptophyta; class Pinopsida; order Pinales; family Pinaceae; genus Pinus; species Pinus taeda. Next base: position 330,302 of record APFE030190279.1, read on the forward strand.
CCTTTTTTATAATAGGTTCTGCAGACTTCTTTCCAAGAGTTTTTGTGGTTTTCCTAGGGGGATTTTCTGTTGTTTTCTTGGGATCAGAATCAAAGACCCTTTTAACAGGATTTTCAGCATTCTTTTTAGTTGCAATATCTTGAATTTTCTTACTTCAAAGATTGCACTACCTATGTACTTCCATTATAGCATTTTCAAATCATTGTTTGTACTCCTCTGACTCTTGAGAATCCATTTCAGTCTGGGCTATAAGAAAAAGTTCATGTTCCTTTTGAGTGAGGAACATTGTTTCATCTTCATTTACCCCTAACAAATTAATTTGGTTATCATCTAAATCTTCCACAATATTCCCCTCATCATCTATGTAATTTTCCTGAAAGGGAGGTTGAATCTACGGATCTGATCCCTTTTGCTCTCTTTGTTTGATTTGGGGAGTATTTCTTCTAAAATTTTGGTTTATGGTTTGTTGAACATTTTGGTTTTGACTTGTTTGATTTTGTTCATTTAGGTTCACTCTTTGCGTCATTTGATTCAGTACTCTTACTAGGTTATCAATCTTTTGGTCAACAACAGAAGTAAAAGGTCCTTCTTTTATGCTTACTCTACGTTCAGACTTCAATTTGGCATTTTTGGCCAGGATATTGGCTTCAACTTTAATTGCATTCACTTGCAATTCTTCTAAAGTTGTCGGGTCTCTTTCCCTAAGTTGATACTCCATATCTACATCAAAGCCATCTCGAAAACCAATCAACGCTAGGCCAGGAGAGGGCTTGATGTCTTGTGGGATGGCATTGTAAACAGTATTGAATATTTCACAATACCCTTCCACAGTTTCATTGGGTTTTCTTTTTAACATTTTATGTTCGTTTAGGAGTTGTAGTGGGTGCTTATTGATCTCCCATCTAGCTTAAAAATCTTGATGGAAAGCAGCAAAATTGGCTATGCTTCCTGCAGGTAAACCCCTAAACCATTTATTCACATCACCTCCTAAGCTCTGGGTGAATAATCTCATTTTAACATCAACCTCATCCACTTATTGGAGGTCAAACACATCATTCATCCTATCTACATGTTTTTGGGTAGTATAAGCACTAGTATTGTCAAAAGTCACAATTTTGGATGGATAATCTGTAGGCATAGCATTTAGCTAGCATGGTAACACCAAGGGTGCATACCTTCCTGCCATAACTATCCTGGTAGATTGAGTTGAGCATGGACCTAGTGGAGGCGCAGTCTAGATAACTATAGGGATAGTAGGTATAGTAGTTTGAGAAACCAGAGGTAGGGAAGTTGAAACTACGGAATGAGTAGGACTGGGAGGTTGTAAATGTATAGACTGAAAGGACTGAGTAGATAAAGAGGTTGGTGTAACAGTCAAAGAAGAAAATTCAACGGATTGTTGAATGAAAGCTTATTCTATAGCTTGATCCAATACTGAAACTAGACCTTGTAATTTGGACAATTGTTGTAAAGGTTCAAGATCGAGTTCTGATTCAAGGTCTTGGGCTTGGGAGATATACAGTTGCAGTATGGCTTTATCTATGACAGTTTGATCTATGGAAGCCTCTAACTTGGATCTATACAAACTTTCCTAAAAAGGCAAATCAAATTCTATTTCTTGCAAAGTTTCAAACTTCTCTCGAAGAGAATTTGATCTTGACAAAGGGGTATTTTCTAGAGGAGAATTGAATCTAGATAGGGGACTATTACTACCTTGACTCTCGATAAGGCTTCTTTTTCTCACCAGTTTCTCAGGGTCATCAACAATTTTAGTAGGGTTGGGATTAGGATGAGATCTAGTATAAATTCTTCTATGAGCCAAGGTTATGAAAAATCATCACACAAAAAATCAAAATCAGGATCTATAATCTAACAGATATCTACGAAAGCAACCTCAAATCATGTATTTCATATTGATACATCAATTACTTATTGAAATACTGATTTTTTTAAACCAGAGAATAATAATGTTTTGGATTAAAATGTTTTCTTCCCCAGTATGGTCTCCACTATGTTATCGTTCTATATTTTTTGATCGTGGGAGTAAATACGTTGGACAACATCAAACCACCTTTTGAAGTTGGGCTCTAGCCCTACCAACTTCAGAGAGGGCTCTCTCTTTATGATTTAACTTGGTTTTTAGGTTGATTTTAGGCTAGTTATGATTATGCTTGGTTGTTTTTTTGAGTTTGGTTGACTGGTTGGTTGATCTGATCAAATTACTTTCTTTCCATTGGGCTACGTAGTCAAATAAAACTAGAATGTTGCACCAAAAGTTCAAAGGAGTAATCACAGGGCAAGCTAGCTAGATTTAGTGGATCTTTAAATTAAATATATGGAATGGAGAAACGATGTGATTCAGTAGGTATTGAGAAGCATTTAAGAATTTCTCAATCAGACTTTCAGAAGAAAACATATAGATTGTAAACGCAGTCCAAAAAAGGTGTTCAAAAACATATCCTATTTTTCACATCTCCTATTTTACAATTAGACTTTAGATGAGTAACATAAGAAGAATAACAATGAAAACACGATTACAGTAGGAAAAACATCACAAGTATTTCATAATACAAGTATCCTGTGAAAAGTTTTTCATTAATGGTGCTCTAGCAATGTGGAAAAGGTGCAGTGCTTGATAGAAAGAGCTAAAATTCTCAGGGACCAACACTCAATACTTCGACAAAATGAAGTATTTAAACAAAATTTACAAAAAGATTGCAAATAATGCCTCAGTGACACGACATTCTATTATTGACTTTGAACTAATAGAAATGAAATAATGTGATCAAAAGGAATGAATCTAGTGAAGTGATCTGGACATCTGGCACTGCTTTGGAGGAGAACAATCGCTGAGTGGCCACTATTTAGGTGTTGCACTGGTGAAGTTGACCTGTCTTTTTAATCCTGGAATTCACACAACTTATCGCACCGCTCTTCATCTAGAATATCAATCTTTGTTACCTTGCGATAGATCTCATCTACCTCAGTATACCGAGCAAAAGGGGGTTTTAATGCAAAAATGTGTATTATATTGTGTTGGATAAAACTTATGTTGCTCATAGCTTCATAAAAATCTCTCCCTGTCATAGTACCTTTGATGTGGGAAGACTTAGTTGTATCCTTTGCAATTTCTTGAAGCTTCTTCTTGTAATCTTCCCTCGTCGTCAATTTGTCATTGATCATAAATAGAGAAGGCAGAACTTTCTTGTTCAATGCATCTATTCTAGTGAAAAACTTGTTAATTGCTACCTCTAGAATGTGACATTTCTCTATCAGTTGTACAACCAAGTTCTTCTTTGTTAGAACTTTCTTTACTTCTAGGACGGTTTTTGTTCTGTCATCTACTCCTAAATCGTCCAACTCATATCTATTTTTGGAATTGAGGAACTTTATGATGTTGTTGGCTGTAGTAGGCATTGGATCTCCAAATTCAGCATTGATAGTGGAAATAGTTTGCTTGGATTTCTCCATAAATTCCTTCTGCAAGAATATAATCTAGATACATGGCCAGATTTCATCTATTTCTTCAATGATATTGTTCCATATGATTTCTTTAACATGGACCAGTGTGTACCAATGAACGACTTAGCTGCTGACTTCTTCCATACCTCTATCTAATTTTGGGCTCTCTGTAGCTCTGTTAAATGAAAAGTCTCAGTCTTTGTTTGATGATCTCATAGACTATTAACTTCAGCCTACAATCTTTTAATATCTTCAATATGGAGAGGCATATTCTACACAACATTTTCAAACTGATCTGCAGCATCCCCTGTGCTTGTTGTAGAAGATGTGGTTGTAGGAAATGGTTGTGATAGGGAGTGCTTCCAAAAGGACAATAGTCATTTTGGCACCTTGCTCCTTTTCTTTAATCATCTTTTCCATCTTTGTCTCCATTTGCTTCAACTGTGCACTCTGCTCCATGACGAGCTTCATCATGTTTGCCTTTTATATCTCTGTTTCTTCAATATCCTTGGTCAGAGGATCTTTCGTAGCTGGTAATTTCAACTGCTTCCTTAATGTTGTTGTGTCTAAATTATTTTTCCTTACAAGATCTTCTGCAGCATTGAAGTTTGCAGGGTCATAACCCACTTTGATCACCAAGTCCTCCATAGTTTTGATCCTGGTGTCTTTGGCAAGTGCATAGACCTTCTCCATCTTCAATTGTGATTGAACATTGGCTAATGTAACATGCAATTTAGACAAACTCATAACAATGTTAGTGACAGTGGAAAAATTCATTTCCGGGTCTGCTTGTGCATCTCCATTTGGTCAATGGGATGTATGTCTTTTACATCAAACTCAAATGGTGTCTTATTGTAGTCTGATGCTGCCTTGGGCTCGGGAACCTGTGCCTAGAGGAATGCCATTTGCATTTTATCTTTCTCTGAATAAAAGGCTAACAGCAACCTGCTTTGAGAACCATAAGTATACTTCCAGAACTGATTGTAGGTGTTAATCCTCATGGCCTCATTCCTTACTTTTATCTCCTTAAAAATATCCATTATACCTTTCTCTGTCTCCCCTGTAGTAGATGTGATGGTCTACATTTGTTGCTGATCTTGTGAAGCCGTGGAGGTAGTGGGAGATAGTGTGGTCTGATCACCCACTAATGAGGAAACAAGTGGCTCATTAGTCGTGATAATGTTCTCCTGCTCTGAATCTTTGTTGAGGCTTAGTTTGGAACTAAGCTTGGCCTTCTTCTTATACATAATTTTGAATCCTTCACTAAAAATTTAAGTCCCTGAAGGGGACTCTTCTTCTTTGATTCTCTTAGTTGTTTTCTCTTGCATGGTAGGAGTTTGTACTGTGGAGGATGACACCAGCTGCTCTTCTACCTCTTTTAGGGTGTTCTCAGTCCATTCTAGCTGGTTTTTATACTTCTCTATCTCTGGTCTGGCTGTGTGAAAATAGGCAGTGGATTTGTTTTCTACTCTTAATTTAGAAATGACCCCTAATGGATCATATGACCAGGTGAAACTAAGGCTGAACAATATTTTTTTTAGTAGCTTATTTGATTCTTCCCCTGCTACCCTGTTGTTGCAAATTAAAGGCCCTATCTGTGTTTTAATTTTGAATTGGGACTTCTTCTTGGCAACTGCAAAATGGATCTCATCCATTTTAATCATTTGTCTTATGTACTCTAGAGCAAAAATCCTCATTGGGAGGAATTTAGGAAGCTTGTAAGGGGAAATCTCACACCCAAATATTCTCAATTCTGTATAATTTTGATAGATATACCAGTCCCCTGTCTGAACTTGGTCTGATAACTGCAACACCTTTCTAATTTCCACTGATCCTCGGTTCTGTTCTGCTAACTAAGAAACTGATTGTTGGATGTACAAGCATCTCTATGAACTATGTGTATGTGTATTCCTTTTGTTCCTTCATCACAAGAGTAGTCCAAAAGATGACTGAGTTTTGGTTCCCTTCTGCATCTAGCTTTTGTAAAGCAAGCTTGATGTTATCTCCCTGAAAATATAAGAACATATAGACTAACACAGAAGCATACTTGAACACCTCCTCAGTCTGGAATTTGATAAACTGCTCGTGAATTGAATCTGCAAGAAATTGGCTAAAGTCAAATATGATGAAGGGCTTAGAATCAGTAGAGAAAATGGACAAAAATCCTATAATGGCCTCATCCTCCCTATAGAGGAGGGATAGGAGGATTTTTCTTTCATAGTGGGGCATCTTCTCTCAAGAAAAGTTCAAGGGTTTTGGCCCTCTCAACAAAGTCCAATTTCTAGTACAATTCAACAAGTGGTTCATAGGAAAAGGGGGTGGCATTCTCTACTGTCGGAGCTTGCATCATCTGGTCTGTGGCTTGAGGAGTGATAGTAAACAAAATTTCTCTAGTGGGGCCAATGATGGCTTTTTGGCTTGGAAAATAACATGCATGACACTTCCTAACAAATTTTGGGGTGTTGTGGGTACGGGGGAAAATATAGTGGGGAAAATTGGATTCCCATAGTTGAATGTCATCAGATTTGTCTATGTATTTGTCCTCGAGCCAGCAATACATCTCAAAAAGGTCAAATTCGCAGAGAGTTACATGGATTTTATGGTCTCTATCAGCCAAAGGGATGTGGTGAAAATAAATGGGAGGATAGATTAGAGGATTGACAGGTTCTTCTAGTACCTTGTCCTTTGGAGGCATCTTCGGATAAGGCTAATGACAATAGTGAAAACTAGATTATAGGCTTTAATAAACTGAGAGGACTTAGGATTTGTAGATAAGAACAGAGGTAATACACTGAAAACGAGTGAGCGGACAGTGTCACTGGCGGGTGAAAATGTCGGAGTTTGGTCCAGCAAACCTATAACAGAGCAATAACAATGGTAGTGTATGAATTCAATAACTAGTTAATGAGTGAAAGGGTGAATTATATAACAGTCTAGTTTTTTCCGTTTAAGGTGGCGCACGTCCGTTGGATTAACGACTAAACCAATTGATTTCTTAACGACTTAATTTTGGAGGGAGCGGATGTGATTGGTGGAATCAATGGGCAAATGACGTGGCAAAAGGTGAGTGGTGGGAGTGCAACAGGTAGAAGAGTGGTATCGGGAGGTGGAGAAATTGTTTTACGGGGGGGAGGCGGTTAACGGTTTTTTCCCGAGGGGGGTCCGAAATGCTATAATGGTAGGCGCGGTTTCGAATACTACCCATTTCGGAACCCCCCCCCCCCCCCCCCCCCGATGGTAAAGTTCAGATGGTGAGGGGGGGTCGAAATTTTGTGTGGGCCATCAAACCTTGAGAGGTGGGCACAAATGAGGGGAAGGGTCACGAAGTGTTAATGTGAGGTGACGGGTTGCTCGGTGGGGTCGGCAGAAAATAATTTAATGCATAGTGGGCAATATTTGGAGTATATGGCGGGGTAATAAACTTAGGAATAGGTGGGTGGACCAAAATATGAGCGAAGGGGTGACTTTGGGGTTTTAAAACTTAGGAATAGGGGATTAATACACCAAAATTATTTGATATACTACTCTTTAGAGTACAACTTCAATCCTTTGTCTTTTCTTCTGCACATGAAAATAATACTTGATATTTGACTTTAGGATAAAATCTTCATGTTTTTCCTCTAACCACCACAGTGCTTCTACCTACCCTTTTGCATTCCATTCTTTTTCTAAGCTAAAATTTTCTCTTCTTGCTTTGCAGGGTGCACTTAAGCTAGCAGACCCAAATCATTTTTATTTTTATGTACGTCTACCTTATCCTATCACTTATTTCGTCACTGACACGGATTACACTGTTGAGTCAATTTTATTTCTACCTAGCTACTGATTTACCAAGTTTAAATTGTTTGGTGAACCTTCATTCACTAATCTATTTAACATAAATTTAAATGAGTTTAGTCATGATTAAATTGTATGACCTAAATAGAATTTCAATTATTTTGGAATTCAAGAACAACTTGCACACAATCCTTATTTGAAAATGGAATAAAAGATCTAACTTATCAGTAGTGGCACTTGGACTTGTAGCACTTTCAGTCTTATTTTCTATTTTTTCTTTTGTGGGGTTCATATATTTGGTTTTTTCTTATTGATTTTTTAACATACCCTCTTTTCATTTTCTATTTTCTATTTTTTTGGAAACCATTTGAATATTAAAATTTATAGACAAAGTGAAATCACAAATAAAGAATACTAAATCACCTTGAGATCCTATAATTTATAGGACCCTAACATGGACCACGAGTGCTACCCTAGGGAGGTAAGATTGTGTCAAATTGGTGGGGAGGGTGGAAGAGATCGGAGCTCATCATACGTCCTTTCTCTTAGCCAATGCGTACTCCAGGAGGACGTAGTAGAGGGTTACACATTGCCTACTTCAGTTATCTTCTAGTTGGTGTTTGCCAGGAGAGTTTTTGCATAAAGGCTCCAAGGGAAGGCCAAGCTAATTGAGGAGTTTTGGGGCAGGAGATTGTTGTTTGGAGGTAGAAAAAAATTGCTCATCTAGGTCCTGCGCAGTGTCATCTTCTAGACACACATGGGAGATTGGGGAAAGGTGTTGGAGAGCTGGTTTTTGCCGGGAGGATTGAGGAGAACTTTGGGGAGGCGAGACTCAACATTTTTGGAGTGATTGGAGGGTTTTTTCAACGAAATTGCAGCCAGGCCATATTTTCCAACTAGTTGAGGAGGACATGGTGATTAGGGACAATTTTTGGAGGTCAGAATCAAACCAAACCCCTTTTTGGTTTTGGTGGGTTATTTGAGAGGAGCATGAGGGTAATATTGTAGAATTTTCTGAGCACCAAAGGTGGGCCTTTCAGCCATTCCTTTCCAGCAAGTAGTGCAGTATTTTTGGGCAGCACAAGGCATCTTTGGAGCAACTCATTCTCTCATTCGGGCATTCTATTCTCTCACCTAGGTCTTGTCAAGCTTTCCTTTAAGGCAAGCCTAGGTGCCCTCCTTCCATACCATTGTACTCTTGCTCCATATATTTAATAAAATGGCTTAGCTGGATGGAATTTTTGGAGTTTCCATGGGTGTTCACTGACTTTTCTGAATTTTGTGTTTGCATGTACTATTTCGTTGCATATCATTGTTTTTCCTAATTAAGAACGTTACATAAACATTGTGTCCATTTTTATCCTATTGTTAAGGAATGGTAAATGAAACACATGCATTGATCTATTAATGTGTCATGATGAATGGTAGTGTCATAAGATTTGTGGATTATGATATTTGTTGACATATGAGTATTGTTCTATGTGTTTGAGCTAAGCATTAGATGTCTTGGTGTGTCCCAGATAATATGGATAACTTGCTTGACATGTCTAAGCCAATCATTAGATGGCTTGGTGTGTTGAAGCTAATATGGATATATAGTTCACTTGGTGTGTCTGAGTTGATGAAGGATGTCTTGGTGTGTCTAAGATAAGAACCATATTGTTAGGTCCTTATAATACTAGTGATTACCCCATTACTATTGTAGTTGTATCCCTTATTAATATTGTTGTGCCCCGATTGTCCCCATATTGTTATTACTATGCCCCATAGAATCCCTCTATTGTTATTTTTGTGGCTTTATATTATTATTGTTAGGTCGGCTAGGTTATATTGTGACTCCTTAGACTCCTATATATAGAAAAGAGGTTTGTCATTTGAATCATCCAAGAATTGTTCATTTGTGTAATGTAAAGGAGGTTGCCCCCTTGAAAGAGGCTGAATTCTAAGGCGTTCAACTATCTTTTCTATCTTTTTGTGAGTTAGTTTCATAACATTTGGTATCAGAGCTTTGGATTCTAGGGTTTCACTGCTCCAAATAGGTCATCGTGGCATTTTCGCTATAAATTTTTTCTGCGACGTTTCAGAACCTAAAAAAAAAACTCATTTGATACAAAATCACACTAAACCTCGAGTCTGAATTTCAGAGCTATTCACACTATATTTACGGAGATATGATCTGACGAAGTTGGTCTTTTTACAAACTCTTGAATTACATTCCAAACAAGTGACCTGGGGAAAACTTTCTCTCTAAGCATCGGATTGAAATTTTGTAAGAAGGTACAGAAAGAGGACGGACTGTAGTTTCTTGTATATATTTTTTAGAGCCAAAGGTCGAAACAGTGACTTGTGGCACATTGTACAAGTTCACTTTACTGAACTAGTCTATAATCAGGTCACTGTGGGATATTTGGCATCACTCTTCCCTGGAGAATCCAATTTGGATCAGACTGGTGGCATTGGAAAGAGGACGTAGAGGGCTACCACAGATCGCAATTTCAGAACTGGATGATTCAAAATTACAAAGATACATCAGTTTCAATATCAAACTCCTACAAAGTGAAAAAAGGTGTGTAGTTTTTTTAAAGTTTTGCATAAGCTTGGTTTGAAAAATTAGTTTGAAGGAATTCAAAGGGCATAGTAAAGCATTATTATCAGTAATTGATGCCCCGAGGAAAGAAAATGCAAACACACAAAAGGTACATATTGCAATTTTTTATTTGGAACCAAATCAGTTTGTATGGTATCAATGGCTTTGCTTTTGTAAACAAATTATCACACGGTCAATTTTTACGGAAGAATTAACAGCACATTATGAGGATACAAAAAGCAACACTTTTTTTAGCCAATTGATAAGTCTCAAACAAAAGGGTTCAATAATGAAGCACAATGAGGAATTCCAAAAATTGAACATAAGGGTAAAAAATATACTAGAGGGGCATAGGATTGATGTGTTCACAGGGACTTTAAAGGATAATATCCAACATGATGTTCGCCTTTGGGAACCTGATTCATTAGAGAAGGCATTCAGGTTAGCAAGAAAAATGGAAAGCAAAATTATGGCAACCAAGAAGCATACAACTCACAACTATAAAGACGGAAGTGTTGTTGCCCCTAGTCTTCCACAACCTATAAGGTTGACACCACAACAATTGGAAGAAAAAAGTGCAAAAGGGCTTTGTTACAGTTGTGATAGAAAATACACTAAAGGTCATAAGTGTGCTGAGAAGAAATTACTCTACATAGATTGTGAAGAGGAAGAAGAAAAGGAGCAAGAAAGGTCAAAAGAAGAGGATATACTCCAGGAACAAAGCCTAGATAAAGAAGAAATGAATCCGACCATATCTTGTAATGTATTGGCTGGAATTACCACTCCTCAAACCATCAAGATAGAAGGACAAACCAAGAAGAAAAAGGTAATAGTGTTGATTGATTCAGGAAGTACCCACAATTTTATTCATTGTAAGATAGCAAAAGAATTGAATTGCTTCCTATATCTAGCACCCAAGTGGCAAGTGATGGTTGCAAATGGAGGAAAAATAAATTGCTCTGGAAAGTGCCATAATATCAAGCTATTCATGGGAGAATATCTATTGACTAGCCCAATGCTTTCCATTCCAATGGGATGTGTTGATGTTGTACTAGGAGTCCAATGGCTACAATCCTTCTTTTAATTTTCAAGAACTTTTCATGATATTTTCTGCGGAAGGAAAGGAAGTTGAATTAAGGGGTATTGCAGGGAAACCAAGAAAGATAATTAGCTCTAATGGTATGACAAAGCTTCTAAAAAAGGAACAAAGAGGTGTAATTGCACAATTATGTTCGCTAGATGTTTCCATATCGGAATCATTAATTTCTCCAGATCTCCAAAAAGTCCTAGACAATCATTCCAAGGTATTTGAGACTCCCAAAGGTCTCCCACCTATTCGTGATCATGATCATGCTATTCATCTGATTCCAGGAAGTGTTCCTCCAAACATCAGATTGTACAGATATCCCTATGTCCAAAAGAGTGAAATTGAACGTATGGTTGCAGAAATGCTAGAGGCTGGTATAATTCAACCGAGTCAAAGTTCTTTCTCTGCTCCAGTAGTATTGGTGCACAAGAAGGATGGATCATGGCGCATGTGTCCGGATTATAGGGAGCTCAACAAGCTCACTATTAAAGATAAGTTTCCCATTCCTGTCATTGATGAATTACTGGATGAATTGCTGGATCAATTTACTTCACCAAGTTGGATCTTCGTTCAGGATATCATCAAATCATAATTAAGACTGAATACATTCCAAAAACAGCATTTAGAACTCATTAGGGTCATTATGAATTTTTGGTCATGCCTTTTGGCCTTACCAATGGACCTTCTACATTTCAAGGTTTGATGAATTCCATTTTCAAACCCTTCCTTAGAAAATTTGTGTTAGTATTTTTTTATGATATACTAATTTACAGCAAGTCTTGGAAGGATCATGTTGAACATGTTGACAGGGTGCTACAACTATTGGAGGAGAAACAATTATATGCAAAAAGATCCAAATGTTTCTTTGGAGTACAAGAGGTGGAATATCTGGGTCATATTGTATCTCATGAAGGAGTTAAGGTAGACCCTAGCAAAATTAAAGCCATTAAGGAATGGAAAATTCCCACACCCATAAAGCATCTGCGAGGATTTCTTGGGTTGACAGGGTATTATCGCAAGTTTGTTAAGAATTATGGGAGAATAGCAGCACCTCTAACAACATTATTGAAGAAAGATGCATTTTCATGGACTCCGGAAGCAACAAAGGGCTTTGAACATCTTAAAGAGGCAATGTGCCAAGCACCTGTCTTAGCTACACCGGACTTCACAAAACCCTTTATTGTGGAATGTGATGCTTCAGGAAATGGAATTGGTGTTGTTTTAATGCAAGATGAAGGACCCATTGCTTTTGAAAGTCATCCAATCAAAGGAAAGTTTTTACACAAAGCTATTTATGAGAAGGAAATGTTGGCAATACTCCATGCACTTAAGAAATGGAAACCCTACCTAATCGGAAGACAGTTCAAGGTAAAAACAGATCATGATAGCCTTAAATATTTTTTAGAACAAAGATTATCCTCTTAATAGCAACAAAAGTGGGTCACAAAAATGTTGGGTTATGACTTTGAAATCATCTACAAAAAAGGGAAGCAAAATGTGGTGGCAGATGCACTCTCAAGAAAGGATGAGGATGTGGAAGCATT
>APFE030190279.1:342836-359805 GCA_000404065.3 Pinus taeda
GATGTGGAAGCATTGTTGTGTGCCATTTCTATTATCCAACTAGATTGGATAAACGAAGCAAGGGAGGAATGGAAGAATGATGAAGAAGTGTGGGCACTCATTCGAAAGTTACAACAATATTCTAGTACATATAACCCTAGTGGGCTAGTTGTGATGCATCCAAGCTAGGAGGTTTAGTTTATGTGATGAATAGGTAAGTGCAACTCAACTAAAACATTTGGATGTGTATGCTTGTGCTTGGGCACAAAAGTAAAATTGGGCATTTTATCTTTCTTGAGCATGAGTGCAACACATACACATCCATATGGCATAGTTGAGTTGAGTCCCTAAAATGACTACATGTTAGATTTCTCTTAAGGGGCAGATTGTTCACTCATATGAGGAGTTGCTAACACTTGGAAAATTAGGCCATGTGTTGGCTAAATGCTTTATGGTTGGACCATATGTTAGTTGTGGACTAAGGGTGATGTTATGGAACCATTAAAATATATACATGCTATTTTATGTGTTTGAATAAGGTAAGGCTCAAGGGACAAGCTCGTCAACCAAGAGTGGATGCATTTGTTTCATTGGTTATGATCCAGGTGGCTCCAGGGACACACACAGGACAAAGAGGGCTTACGAAAGCTCAAAAATCAAAGTGATCAGAATGATTTTGAAATAGAACCATAGCATAGATCTTGTCATCCTAATCGCAACGGTGTGAATGGTTTGTCAATCTGAGATCGTATGAGGGAGAACGAGCCAGTCAAAGTTTTGGTCAAAGTTGGATTGTGGGCCAAGTTTAAGTATCCTACAATTTGACCGACCCCAGGCATGAAACTTAGCTCCCAAAAGCAGGTGAAATTGTTGCCTCTTTAATTTGTCTAATAACCCTTATGTCAGACAAAATTGAAAAAATGATCCTAATTTAAATAAAAAAATAAAATATAAATGAGGTGGCGGGCCACCACACCCGCCACCCCAAACTACATTACAAAACAATGTTTTATTTAAAGGGCCAACAGGCCTTGGCCCTCGCCCATCAACTGCAACTATAAACAAACAAAAAAATCAATGTTAAGTGTGGCTCGACGGCCATCTCCCTACTGAGCCCTCCAGCTAACACCCATATTAAAACTTAATACAGGGTGGGCGCGGGCCACCTCTGGTGGACCCGGCCCACACCCCAACAACATGTGTCGAATTAAAGGAGGGTTCGATGGGAGGGATCATATGTCACCACCCCATAACAGTGTAACCCAAAACAACATGCCACATTAATATCTGCCCAATCAATGTTGCGGAGGATTATGGGGCGGGCCGCCCAATGCGAACCCTACCCCCAAAAATGAAATGCAGGTTTTGTAAAAACAAAAAAAAACAAAAAAAAAAATTAACATGGAGGGGTCGGGGTTTGACCACCTAACCTCCTCCACCAAATTCAAACCTTATACCAATCCACCTAAACAATTTCATTGTTTTGTCTGCCCAAAATTTCATATAAACCCAGCATTTGCCCAGTATGCCCAAGCATGGAGGAACTAGGAGCGCACATAGAAATCGAGGCATGAATCTTTAATTAATTTTCCAGGTGGAACCATGATCCTGAAAAAGGGCGTGTGGAACCATGATTGAGCAAAATTCTTAGGAGGGTGAAATTTTTGCAGTGTCCAAATTGGACAAATTTTATGTCATTCCTACACCACTCAGTGACACGAACCTGATGGTGCAGTCAGTGTCCTGATTTGAATAGAAAATTTGTAGAGGACCCGAAGGAGGGAATCTTTGAGGAATCTAGGGGAATCTAAAAGATTCCTTAAGTCCCAGATTTTCACTTTCTCAGAATCCATAAATTTGATAGTCGATTTTGCACTATTCGATGCCACAAATCTGATGGTGCATTTAGATTTCCCATTTGATCATTTCATTTTTCGGCCACTTTTCAAAGTGGAGTACAGGTGTCGACATTCAACATGCGAGCAGTCCTTCCATGAGATTCGATGCTGCAAGATTTATGGTACGGCCAGCTTCAGAAATTTTACATCCTTTTCTTTAGATGGCCTCAGGATGTGAGGTATATGCAGTGCGTTCATGTACTTATTTTTTCTATGAGATGCATTGCGTTGTATAGATCCATGTTTGATGTTTGATGTGAGATCTTGTTTTCTTACCTATTCATGATTCCTGCTTGATGTGACACATACTCATCTGTGTGATGTACTTGTTGTCATGATTCGTCATGTTTTATTTGAGATCCCTTTGTCATCATGTTGATGGGATCTCATGTTGTCGCCGTGTATGTTTGCATTGAGATCCCTTTTATGCCATGTTGGCAGGATGTTCATTATCATCATGCATGAGTTTGTGTCATACTAATAGGAGTCCTTTTGACTGAGAGTTCCTGTAGTGGAACATCTCTTGGAGCCACTCCTGCGTGAGGGCATTTTCCTTGTATGATAACGACGTCACCTCTTATGTACATCATCACTATTGACAACACTTAATGCAGTGGCCTACACCATCTTAACACGGGGCCCGGAGACGTAGTCCCTCTTGGACGAACTTCGTTATCAATGTCTTGTTATTTCATGTGTTGATGTTTGTCATGTTCCCCTTATTTACAACATGCAGACGTATTCATTTATGTTATTTTCAAAATGAAGTTTAACACATCAAGGATGTAAAAGGTCTTGGAAGGGTCCTTTGTCACACCCAGACCTGGATCAAGTGGTACTAGAGCGGTCTTTGCATGGATATGAATTGCAATCGTGAACAATGGAACGTGCAGTGGCAGAGGATGAAAAAGCGATGTATGAGACCATGCTCAAAATTTCCAAAAGGGTGGAAATAATGTATGAAGCTCTACATAAAGAGACAGAGGAAAAGGAGCGATTGCAGCTTCAGTTGCAAGCCCTGAAGCACAACAACCAAAGTCTTCAAACAGAGAACGTTGAATTAAAGATGCTTCTACATGAAGAGAAAGAGGAGAAACATAGTTTGATACGACAGCTACAAGCAAAGGACGAGGCCTTGGAAAAGTTGCAGCGTGACCCATGTGAGGTAAAATGTAATTCTTTGAATTCATGTATGTGTCCTAATGATGATTACGCTGTTTTTGAAAATCATACCACAGGAATTGGCTCCAAACTGTTGAAGAAAATGGGGTATGAAGGAAAAGGCTTGAGCATTAATGGCTAAGGCATTGTCAACCCCATCAAAGTAGAAGAATTACCCCATCAGGCAGGACTTGGGTATGTCAAAAAGGAAGCTGGGGAATGTGCCACGACAACTAGCGAACCACCAACAACAGATGATGAGAAGCCCTGATTAGTTCTTTCCAAATTGACAGAGGAGGTAAAAGATGTTGATTTCCTTTCGGTTTCATCTTCACATAGTATGATTTCTATTGGAGATTTGGAGATCCCAATTACAGGGACAAACATGAAGCTCCTTACCAGGATGAGGCACGAGGAGGAAAAAGAACTTGGTGTTAATAACCAAGGCATAACTCAACCATTGGAGGTTGTGCAGAGACCTCAATTTGCAGGCTTGAGATACACCGAGGGAGAATGCTCGAAGGTGTTAGATGCTTCCGAGACATCGTTGAAATCGCCAAGGAAAGAGAATGATGGGAACACATCCCCATCATACCATGACAGTGCCCATTACAGGGAGAGAACTGAGGCAAGCTCTTATCGCCATACTTACACCAGAGATAGCAAGGAAAGGTATAACCACTCTCGACATTCGAATGTTCATTTTGATTATAATCATGTTGTTAATAATGGAAATAAATCAAGTCATCAAAAAACTTGTACCTTTTGTGTATTACATAATCATACATTTTCTAAGTGTTGGAAAAGAATATCAGCACACAAAAGAAGGAGGCATGAAAGACCCTCTCAAAAACAGGAAAAGAAACATGTTAAATAGATATGGAGGAAGAACACCTATTGTAGTCACTGTGACAGATGTGGCCATCAAAGAGCCATTTGTTGGAGGCTCCATCCAGAGCAACACCTTAAAGACAAACTGTTGATACATGAACCAGGTGAAAAAATTGTTCAACAAGCGAAACCACCATAGGGGGATGACCCATTCACAACGATAAGTGAAAAATGGTTTCTAGATATGTTAGCTTGTCATGGTTGTGCTTTTGTAAATAATTTGTTGCATTTTAAAATGTAAAAATGATGATGTATTTTTCACCACTTGTTCAACAACAATGATGTCTAGTCTTATTTTGAGTTGCATTTTACACTTTGAAAGTGATGTTGTGTTTACATCACTTGTCAAAACAAAATAGTTTTTGGACTTATTGTTGTAAATCATGTGTTGCAGTGATGATGTGCTTTCCATCACTTGTTGAAGAAACAATGATATGTTGGCCTTGTCTTTGTAACTGGGGTATTGTTTCCATCTTAATGTAAACTTGACCACCGAGTATGTGTCATAAACTCGTGGCACGTATGGGATGCTTGGGTCATTAGTTGGTCATGAAAGTCAAGCATGTAATTTGCAAAACAATGTATTATAGGTTGCAGAGGTTGTAGGTGTCGACTCATCGCTTAAGGCTTCGAAGAACAAAGGTGAAGGAGATGGAAGTGAGACCTTTTAGGACGCTTGTGATGCAGACAAGGTACATAAAAGTTGCATATTGTTTTTCATGCTTTTGGAGGACCAAAAGCTCCTTAGTGGGGAGGATTGATCCAGGTGGCTCCAGGGACACACACGTGACAAAGAGGGCTTACGGAATCTCAAAAATAAAAGTGATCAAAATGATTTCGAAACAAAACTATAGCATAGATCTCGTCGTCCTAATCGCAATGGTGTGAACAATTCGTCAATCCGAGCTCCTGTGAGGGAGAGAATGAGCCAGTCAAATTTTTGGTCAAAGTTGGACTGTGAGCCAGGTTTAAGTGTCCTACAATTTGACCGACCCCAGGGCATGAAACCTAGCTCTCGAAATCGGGCGAAATTGTTGCCTCTTTAACTTGTCTAATAACCCTTATGTTAGACAAAATTGAAAAAATGATCTTATTAAAAAAAAAAATTACTTAAATAATTAATTAATTAATGAGGTGGCAGGCCATCACCCTTGCCACCCCAAAGTACATTACAAAACAAAAGTTTATTTAAAGCGTCGACAGGCCATGACCCCTGATCGCCGACCATAAATATAAACCAAAAAAAAAGTCAATGCTAAGTGAGGCTCGGTGGCCATCAGCCTGTCGAGCCCTCCAACCAATAGCCATATTAAAACTTAATACGGGGTGGGTGCGGGCCACCTCCGTTGGATTGCCCGAAATTTCATATAAACCTAGCATTTGCCCAGTGCACCCAAGCATGGAGGAACCAAAAGCACGCATGGAAATTGAGGCATGAATTTTTAATTAATTTTGCAGGTGGAACCATGATCCTGAAAAAGGGCAGCATAACCATGATTGAGCAAAATTCTTAGGAGGGTGAAATTTTTGCAGTGTCCAAATTGGACAAATTTTATGTCGTTCCTACACCTCTCAGTGACACGGAACTAATAGCACAATCACTTTCCTGATTTGAGCAGCAAATTTGTAGAGGATCCGAAGGAGAGAATCTTTGCAGAATCTAGGGGAATCTACAAGATTCCCTAAGCCCCAGATTTCACTTTCTCAAAATTTAGAAATTTAACAGTCGATTTTGCACTATTCAAGGCCACAAATTTGATGGTGCATTCAGATTTCCATTTGATCATTTCGTTTTTCAGCCACTTTTCAAAGTGGAGTGGAGATGTCAACATTCAACGTGTGAACAATCCTTCCATCAGACTCAATGCCACGAGATTGATGGTACGACCAGATTCAGCAGTTTGACATCCTTTTCTTCAGATGGCCTCGAGATGTGAGGTATATGCAGTGTGTTTATGTACTTCTTTTTGTTATGAGATGCATAGTGTTGTGCAGATCCCTGTTTGATGTGGGATCTTGTTTTCTTACTTGTTCATGGTTCATATTTGATGTGACGTAGACTCATCTGTGTGATGTACTTGTTGTCATGATTCGTCATGTTTTATTTGAGATCCCTATGTCGTCATGTTGATGGGATACTCATGTTATCGCCATTTATGTTTGCATTGAGATACCTTTTATGCCATGTTGGCGGGATGTTCATTATCATCATGCATGAGTTTGTGTCACACTAATAGGAGTCCTTTTGGCTGAGAGTTCTTGTAGCGGAACATCTCTTGGAGCCACTCCTGCGTGAGGGCATTTTCCTTGTATGATAGCGACGTCACCTCTTATGTACATCATAACTATTAACAACGCTTAATGCAACAGCCCACACCATCTTGACACTGGGGCCCGAAGACGTAGTCCCTCATGGACGAACTCCGTTATCAACGTCTTCTTATTTCATGTGCTAATGATTGTCATGTTCCTCTTCTTTACAACATGCAAATGTATTCATTTATGTTCTTTTAAAAATGCAATTTAACACGTTAGGAAAATAAAAGGTATTGAAAGGGTCCTTTGTCACACTCAGACCCAGATCAAGTTAGTTCTTGGAGTTGAAGATGGAATTAGCTGCACATTTAGGGGGAGTTCATTAAGAAGTTGAATGACTCATGTACCTGAAGGATGTCCTACTAGACGAACAATTACAGTAATTAGGTATCCATGTATTCTAGTGGATTTTTGTATCTTTATATGGACTTCTACAAATTGATGATTTATAAAAGATAAAATCCTTAGTTACACCAACAAGCAAACTTTGTTGGTAAGGAGCATCTTCAATTTTTAGGGGAGCACGTGTTATATAGTATTAGAGGTCAATGAAGATTTGAATTGATAGAGACTGAGACAAGTACTCGTTAAGGGGGAGCATTGGAATTAATAACTCGTACTTATATTATCGGGTAATGCATGATGCTTAGTCATAAGAGAAAGTTATAGTTGTTATGGTATGGGTCATTGTAATGTAGAATTTATCTCTATGTAAGTTGTTTGCTTCTGAATTTCAGGAGTGTGTAAGCTCTAATTGGATATGGGAGATTCTTTTCATTTAGTTAGTTCACATAGTGGTGCATGGTTGGAATATTCTCCCCGATCAGTTGGTTCATATATTGGTGTATGGTTGAAATATTCTCTTCATAGGATGCTATTGTGCAAGATAATGTGACTATCTTAACGTAAAGCTTGATTTATCAATATATAGCTTTGTTTGATGTTTAATGAAATAATCAATATAGTTTTGTATGTGGAAACAATATCTTGTCTCCCATTTCTCTACAAACACATTTCAAGCTTGATCTATCAATATGTAACATTGTTTGATGTTTAATGAAACGCTCAATATAGTTTTTTATGTGTGGAAACAATGTCTTATCTCCCATTTCTCTACAAACACATTTCTTAATCGCAATAACTCAAAAAAATAAGTAATTCAAATAAGTGAAAGTACATACACTATAACATGGTGATTACTTCACCTTAATCACAATAACTCTAAAAGAAAAACATAACAATTTAGTTGAGAGTGCATACACTATAACAAGGTGTAGCTTAACTTTTGGCTTTTTAATTGGAATTCGGCCATACAATTTTTGGTAAGAATATGATTTTTCATTACTTAACACTTTCTTTTCAATGCATAAATGGATTCAACTCCCTTAAATTGGAACAATAAGATTATGCAAATTACATAGCTCAAATTTGTGATTTCAACGTATTCATCATAAATTTCAAGCAAACTTGAATAAAAATATAACTCGAAAAGAGCCCAAACATAACAAAGATAAACTATTACTTGTAATAATGATATTTGGTAATATAACAAGGGCTACATAGGAGCTATTCCTTGCCACTTAGCTTAAATATAGCTTAATTGAGGTAAAAAAACATTAAAAACAAAATATTTCATCTCAAAAATAAAAACAATTAATAAAATATTGTATTGTTGAATCACCAAAAATTAAGAAAGATGATAACTAATATTATTTATATTAACATATATACACTTTAATATATGTGTTTACTTTTTTATGTTTATTTGAGCTGGTCCATGAATGCCTCTGTTAGCCGACTCTTCATTTCTCCATCTTCCATTGCTTGAATCTGAGAAAGAATTTTTATCTCATATTCTTTTGTGGCAGCCATTAATGTTTTCTCCTTCTGTGGTCTGAAGGACACTTCTTTAGAACTGGGATCACTGTATGATTCTGAATCAGAATCATAATACATCTAACAAGCACATTCTTCTGGTTCAGGACAAGAACAGGATGTCGTATCAGAATCTGAACAATCATGCATATGT
Organism: Pinus taeda; assembly: GCA_000404065.3. NCBI lineage: Eukaryota > Viridiplantae > Streptophyta > Pinopsida > Pinales > Pinaceae > Pinus > Pinus taeda. The sequence continues at coordinate 351,111 of APFE030190279.1, forward strand.
GCTTGTAATTCTTCTTGAGACGAAGAACTAAAGGAATCAAAAGATGATTCTTCCAGTTGTTGCTGCTGGATTTGGTCTTTAATTACCACATTTGGGCAGTGTTCTATCCTGTTAGTGTGGGAACAACACTTCATGCATTGTATCTATCCCTCTTGCTTGATAGTTTTTCCTCTCTGAAAAGAGGCTTGGGACTTCTTCCCTCTGTTTTTCTTAAATTCTTCTCCTTCTGGACATCTTGAGGATGTATGTCTAGTCTTGCCACACAACCAACAGTGATATTGTTCCATTTCTCTTGTTTAGATGTATGTAAATGAATGTCAGAGGGTCTATAATAATGTGTCATGGGGACATACCTGTAGTAGCCCTTCTTGGCTTTAGAGGAGTGACTTTTAGGCCACTAAGAATACTTTCTTCGATCTTTGTAGCCTTTTGCATTCTGTTTATACTCTTTTTTAGCCCGTTTCTTTGCTTTTCTTCTTTTGACCAATAGGTCATCAACTGTAAGTCCATATTTACTGCAAATGGACTTCTTGTGTTGGGAGATTTGAAAGTTTTTCCACAGATTTGTTTACTTTGGAACTTGTGCATAAGCTCACTAATGTTTTTGTAATGTGAGAATAAATATCACCCCACATATATGATTCAAATGGCAATTGGAAAACTTCTTGCAACCTGATATAATCAACAAATTTGGACGGAAGAGCAGCAAGATATACTTGTTTCCATAACATATTCTTTGAATCTTTCACTTCATAGATTCTTTGCATCCAATCCCTGTGAAAGTCTTCATATTGTGACATCTTGTGACATTTGAGATTCATGAGGATGACTTCATGCTTATCTGCAATCTCTGTTTCACTACCACACCAATGTTCTAAGATCATAGCGGTTAAAGCTCCAATCATGTTGCTTATAGTTGAGCCATCTGAATTGTGAATCACATCTCCTGCTTCGTCTTTAAGCTCTTTTGCTTCCATTTTTATCAACAATTTTGGAGATGATTCAGTCTCCCACCACCTGAGCAGTGTTTTTGTAAAACACTAAATAGTAGTCTTGCATGCTTCTATCTCACTTTTTCCTCTAAGACACATGAGTTTATATTCTGTGAACATCATATCAATTAATTGTCTAATCTTGCCAACACTCAGATTATCAATATTCCACTCTTTATGTGATTCAGGGAAAAATGTATGAGCTTTAGGAAGCTTGCCTTTGCCTTCAAGATCAGGTGTAGGATATTTATTGAACCTACTTTCAAGAGTTTCATATATGGGAAAGATTTGAGACTCAGATTCTTTCTTATCATCTTCTTCTTCTTTAAATAAGGAAGCAGTGGTGACTTTTTCTGTAGCCTTTGGCTTTTCTTCTGAAGATGTGGCTACTTCTTTGGGGAATAGTGTCCCAAACCTATTGATTGGTTTAACAGGATCCTGAATCTTCATATTTCTTTTGTAGAGAAAAGAGGTAGGAACTGGTTTATCTATTTTTGACAGACTTATCTTTTCAATCCTTTGAGTTAAACCAGATATCAGTTTGTTAGTAGTATCTATGTGATCTACTATTTTTTCTTCCACTTCCTCTATTTTGTTTAAAGATTCTTTGGCATAAGAGCTAACAACAGATGAAGTATACTATACATCATTGAGGTTTCTGTTAACCTCACTTAGTGAGACTTGAACAGTATCAAATTGCTCCTTTATTCTATAGTCTTTGTTGTATTTATCTCCAGACCCTTTATTGTTGTATTGGTCCAGTTGATTTGTTCACTGGCTTTTTGAATCCTTCCATCTATGCCTAGAGCATTATCATCCTTTTGAACCAAAGGAATTGCCTTTGCTACATTTTGAGTTTCTCCAATGATAATTCCTCTGTATGGAGGAAAAGTATATGGCGTCTCTATTATACTGCCATCTAGGGCTATCCAAGCATGTTTGGTGGATGAGGAAGAAGATGATCCTGTCAAAACAACTTCAGGGGAAACATTTTTCTTCCATTCATAAAAGGAAATCCAAGAATTTGTAATTTCCATATAATGTTTCCAATCTTCAGCTAATCTCTTCTTCTCCTCAATAGTATGACTTAGGCCAAACTACTCAGCTTCTGCATTGGTAAATAAGTCTGAGTTTAACATGGCTTTCATCCATTTAGAACTTATTTTTGACTTCAAACAACCATTCATCAGAGTAAAGAACTTGTGCATTTCCATGACTGCAGGCTTTTTATAGTCATCTGGAATAGGACCAAATCTACGTGAAGGAATCAGGCCTTTTGCTTGCTCAAGATAGCCTAATCCATATTTGGGCTTGGCTGGCCTCATTACACTGAACATTTCTGTCAATCTGGGATATTCTCCTTCTAAAGTGATAATCTCATGCATCATAAGAACATGGTCAGACACTAGCTCATGAGGAAAAGGGATGTCTGAACATTTTGGGTTAGGGCATGGATTGACTGATGTAGAAGGAGGAGCTTCACCAGTTCTTGGATGGTGATTCTCGTGAATGACAGATTCAACAAGGGTACATAAATTTACAAAAACTTTACATTCAGGACATGTAACTTCTAGGGAATTTAAATTGACTAGCTGGACAAATTCAAACAAAGAAATATGTTTACAAGAAATTGAGCTAGAACAAGCGGTATCAACAGTGGATGGATCTTTATAAAATTTGGAACTTTTGCAGGCTCTTTCAATTCCTTTGTAATCAATAGTAGATCTTTTAGGGAAAGACAAAACAACAGAGGATTGGTTCTCTTGGATATCAGCAGAGGTTATTCTTTTAAGTGTTGGAGGCTTGGGATTAGAAACTACCCAGTGTTCAGGGAATGTAAGATCTTCCCATCGAATTGTCTGATGTTCTATTTTTTTATTCTTTGAATATGTTAGAACAACGACACTTGCTTTTGAATCCCGACTGGGTGTATAGCGTATAGCTGGCTATAAGGTATTTGTGTGCCGGAAACATCCTCTAGATTGTATGGCTATGTTATGTCTTTTATGGTGCATATCAAACCATGAAGTTTGGATCTGCAACGACATGATTTGATCTATTCTTTCGTCAAAGACATAGACTGAAAAATTATGATAACTTTCAAAGTATATTGTGCCATGCGACAGACGGACAACTATACCTCCTATTAAGGAATCGGTATACTTATTATGAGTAAGATCTCAGACTGTGGCTAGCACAAAAGTATTTAACCCTTGATGAGTCAAAGGGTTGATCCTGATCCTTATGCATACCAAGTGCAAATATTTTGCTTTTAACCTTTAGCTTCGGCCTGTAATGTTTTTGGATCCATAAGAGGAATAGACTGAATATTGTCAGAATTCTCCTAAATCTGACTAATAGACTCCTTTATACTAATTCTAGTGGCGGATTTTAAATGGAATATAGACAAATCATCATAAACTTCTGATGCAAAGATACTAGGTAATTGCCATCAAGCAGACGGTTGCAGTTCTTCATATTCAAGTTCTGCTTGATTTAAGACTCGACTAGTACTTGATACAAACATATCCTAAGGGGATCTCTGTAGCGGATGACTCTTTGTCTTCTAATTCATGGAAGGATACAGACTTCCTAAATGGATCCATTTCTTGCCACCTGGTAAATTTTGCCTCGCCTGGTTTCTTGATGTCCTTAGTTAATACCTTCTGTAAGGCTGAAGCATCGGTTCAGAGCAAAAACTATCTATTTATTAAGTAGACATAATATTTGATGATGCAATTCCACGCAGCTTTGAATTCTTTCTCAATCGTGGAGTAATTCTGCTCAGCGGGATTCCAGGTGCCAGATGCATACTGGACCACTTGTTCAGTGTCACCTTTTCTTTGCTTTAGGATTCCTCCCCATCCTATATTACTGGCATCTGTTTCAACAATTTTGAATGCATTGTAATTAGACACATATGGGATGGGAAGAGATTTTACCTTGTCTTTGATGTTCTGAACAGCTCTAGTGTGTTCTTCTATCCACTGAGGTGGATTCTTTTTAATCCTTTTATTTCATATACTCCTGTCAGTGGCACAATCTTGATAAAAGTTACTGACATAATTCAAACAACCCAAAAACCTTTGAAGCCGGTTTTTGTCTGTAATAACATCTAGAAATCTGTCAGCAAATTCTAGCGCATGCTTTTGTAGAGAAATTTGGCCATTGAAAATAGTATGGCCGAGAAATTTGATAGTAGTCTGGAAAACTTCTATCTTTTTCTTACTTAAAACTAGACTATGCTTTACCAGCTAGTTAAATGTATGAACATGCTTGAAATGCTCCTGGATGTTCTTAGAAAAGATTAGAACATCATCAATGTAAACTATAAGCCAATCAAAGTATGGCTTAAATATTTTATCCATTACCTTCTGGAATTTAGATGGAGCATTTTTCAAACCAAAAGGCATGATATTCCACTCATAGTGGCCTGCTGGGATGCTGAAGGCAGTCTTGAACTTATCTTTCTCTGAAATGGCTACTTGCCAAAATCCTGCCTTAAAGTCAAACTTTGAAAATATCTTAGCTCTTGTTATCCTTGCAATCAGATCTCCTTTGTGAGGGATCGGATAGGTGCCATTTGCAAGAACATAATTTAGAGGTTTGAAATTTATTACCAGCCTTGGGATACCTCTGATTTGTTCTGCTCTTTTGTTGAAATAGAATCCATAACAGTTCCAGGGATTTTCAGATTCTCTGATGAGCTTTTAGTCTAAGAGCTATTTAATCTCTTTTTCGCAGAGATCTCTATATTCTTTACTCATAGGAATAGCTCTACTTTTACAGGGCTTACCTGTATATCCCTCTTTGTATGGGAGCTCAATACTATGTTGCTTTCGGTGCCAGAATACATTTGATTCTTCTGAGCAGCATTCGTCCTCAATTTGTTTTTTTCAATTCCTCAATTTTTCTTCTAACATGAGGATTCTTTAGCTGTTCTTCTACCTTAAGTGTAGATTTCAGATCTTTTAGATCCGTTAGTTTGGCTTCTGCTTTGTCCAAATTTTGGACAATTTGGATCATTGTAAAGACTCTAGGATTTGAAATATAGGGCAACTCAATCCTTTTTGTTATTCCTTTTGAAGTAGGAACAGAAATAAAATAACCAGCTTTGTTTTCTTTTAATCTTGTTGACCCATGTGGCTAAACAGTTGCAAGGAATATATTTCCTAGAATAGAGTCAACTAGGATGTTTGTTACAGCAAATTTCAAATTGATGCAGTGATGATCAAAATAGATAGAAGCCTTAGGAACTTCATACTTGAGCGTTTTATTCCCCAATCCTACAACATTTCTTTTTGCAGAAACCCAAAATTTTGTTGGTATCACTTTCTTATTTAAAATGTTCACATCAGCTCCTGAATCAAGGAGTGTTGTGAGTTCAAACATTTCTCCCTTTATGCAGATGTTCACTTTTACATGATGTTGCCGGTAGGAGATAGCTAGAATTCTCATTTCTTGAAATCCAAAGACAGGGTCTTTCTTTCCTTCAACAATTTCAAAATTTTGGATAAGATTTTTGGCATATTCTGTTGTGTCCCATGAATGATAATTTTCCTCTACAGCTTGCTTTCCTTTCTTTATTTCAGCAATTTTGGATTTCAAGGTAGAGATTTCATATTTAATATTATGAATTTCTCTACTCACTTCCCCCAAGGTGAGTGAACACACCTTGTCTGGCTTCTCTTGATGTCACTCGAAGGACCTGGTATTCCTTTCAAAAGAAGCATAAACAAATAATGGCTTTTTACCTAAATTTCTAGAAGAACTGGATTTGAGCTGGTCCATGAATGCCTCTGTTAGCCGACTCTTCATTTCTCCATCTTCCATTGCTCGAATCTGAGAAAGAATTTTTATCTCATCTTCTTCTGTGGCAGCCATTAAGATTTTCTCCTTCTGTGGTCTGAAGGACATTTCTTCAGAACTGGGATCACTATATGATTCTGAATCAGAATCATAATACATCTAATAAGCACAGTCTTCCGGTTCAGGACAAGAATAGGATGTCGTTTTAGAATCTGAACAATCATGCATATGTGCTTGTAATTCTTCTTGAGACGAAGAACTAAAGGAATCAAAAGATGATTCTTCCAGTTGTTGCTGCTGGATTTGGTCTTTAATTACCACATTTGGGCAGTGTTTTGTCCTGTGAGTGTGCGAACCACACTTCATGCATTGTATCTGTCCCTCTTGCTTGATATTTTTTCCTCTCTGAAAAGAGGCTTGGGACTTCTTACCTCTATTTTTCTTAGATTCTTCTTCTTCTAGACATCTTGAGGATGTATGTCCAGTCTTGCCCCACAACCAATAAGTGAGATTGTTCCATTTCTCTTGTTTGGATGTATGTAAATGAATGTCAGAGGGTCTATAATAATGTGTCCTGGGGACATACCTGTAGTAGCCCTTCCTGGCTTTGGAGGAGTGACTTTAAGGCCGTTGAGAATACTTTCTTCGATCTTTGTAGCCTTTTACATTTTGTTTATACTCCTTTTTAGCCCGTTTATTTGCTTTTCTTCTTTTGACCAGCAGGTCATCAACTGTAAGTCCATATTTACTGCAAATGGACTTCTTGTCTAGGAGATTTGAAATTTTTTCCAAATATTTGTTTACTTTGGAACTTGTGCATAAGCTCACTAATGTTTTTATAATGTGAGAATAAATCTCACCCCATGTATATGATTCAAAAGGCAACCGGAAAACTTCTTGCAACTTGATGTAATCAACAAATCTGGATGGAAGAACATCAAGATATACCTGTTTCCATAACAGATTATTTGAATCTTTCACTTCATAGATTCTTTGCATCCAATCCTTGTGAAAGTCTTCATATTATGACATCTTGTGACATTTGAGATTCGTGAGGATGACTTCATGCTTATCTGCAATCTCTATTTCACTACCACACCAATGTTCAAATATCATGGAGGTTAAAGCTCCAATCATGTTGCTTATAGTTGAGCCATCTAAATTGTGAATCACATCTCCTGCTTCATCTTTAAGCACTTATGCTTCCATTTTTATCAACAATTTTGGAGACGATTCAGTCTCCCACCAGCTGAGCAGTGTTCCTGTAAAACACTTAATAATAGTCTTGCATGCCTCTATCTCACTTTTTCCTCTAAGAGACATGAGTTTATATTCTATGAACATCATATCAATTAATTGTCTAATCTGGCCAACACTCAGATTATCAATATTCCACTCTCTATGTGATTCAGGGAAAAATGTATGAGCTTCAGGAAGGATGCCTTTGCCTTCAAGATCAGATGCAGGTTATTAATTGAACCTACTTTCAAAAGTTTCATATATGGAAAATATACGAGACTCATATTCTTTCTTATCATCTTCTTCTTCCTCAAATAAGGAAGCAATGGTGACTTTTTCTGTAGCCTTTGGCTTTTCTTCTGAAGATATGGCTACTTCTTTGGGGAATAGTGTCGGGAACCTGTTGATTGGTTTAAAAAGATCCTGAATCTTTATATTTCTTTTGTAGAGAAAAGGGGTAGGAACTAGTTTATCTGTTTTTGAAAGACTTATCTTTTCAACCCTTTGAGTTAAACCAGATATCAAATTGTTAGTATTATCTAGGTGATCTACTATTTTTTCTTCCACTTCCTCTATTTTGTTTAAAGATTCTTTGGCATAAGATCTAACAACAGATGAAGTATATTGTACATCATTGAGGTTTCTGTTAACCTCATTTAGTGAGACTTGAACAGTATCAAACTGTTCCTTTATTTCTACAGTGTTTGCTGTATTTATCTCCAGACCCTTTATTGTTGTATTGGTCTAGTTGATTTGTTCACTGGCTTTTTGAATCCTTCCATCTATGCCTAGAGCATTATCATCCTTTTGAACCAAAGAAATTGTCTTTGCTGCATTTTGAGTTTCTCCGATGATAATTCCTCTGTATGGAGGAAAAGTAGATGGCATCTCTATTCTACTGCCATCTAAGGTTGTCCAAGCATGTTTGGTGGATGAGGAAGAAGATGATACTGTCAACACAACTTCACAGGAAACATTTTTCTTCCATTCATAAAAGGAAATCCAAGAATTTGTAATTTCCATATAATGTTTCCATCTTCAGCTAATCTCTTCTTCTTCTCAATAGTATGACTTAGGCAAAACTACTCAGCTTCTGCATTGGTAAATAAGTCCCATTTTAACATGGCTTTCATCCATTTAGAACCTATTTCTGATTTCAAATAACCATTCATCAGAGTAAAGAACTTGTGCATTTCCATGACTGCAGGCTTTTTACAGTCATCTGGAACAGGACCAAATCTACATGAAGGAATCAGGCCTTTTGCTTGCTCAAGATAGCCTAATCCATATTTGGGTTTGGCTGGCCTCATTACACTAAACATTTCTATCAATCTAGGATCTTCTCCTTCTAAAGTGATAATCTCATGCATCATAATAACATGGTCAGACTCTGGCTCATGAGGAAAAGGGATGTCTGAACATTTTGGGTTAGGGCATGGATTGACTGATGTAGGAGGAGCTTCACCAGTTCTTGGATGGTGATTCTCGTGAATGACAAATTCAGCAAGGGTACATAAATTTACAGCAGCTTTACATTCAGGACATGTAACTTCTAGGGAATTGAAATTGACTAGCTGGACAAATTCAAACAAAGAAATATGTTTACAAGAAATTGAGCTAGAACAAGAGGTATCAACAGTGGATGGATCTCTATA